>CAUIVZ010000009.1:31418848-31618776 GCA_961763995.1 Juglans cinerea
ACAGAAAATGAAATCACTCTCTTAGGGTTACAACGTATAATGATGTATATATATATATATATATATATATATATATATATATATTGCAACAGATGCCACCACGTGTAGAGATCCGATAGTTCAGCACATAACCATTCAGATTAAAGCCGCGAGCTTCTCACGTGCCCTTTTTAACTCTGGCTTATTAACTTCAAGAGATCAGATCGTGCCAAAAGCTCATCACCCACTTAATCACATAATAAAACACATTAGTAATTAAAAGTAACAAATAAAATGTATTGACATACATATTACACCAGCTTTATCCGTACGAACAGCTCCTAGAATGTCTTTCGGTAGGTTGTGAGTGGACTAAAAAAAAGCCTCATTTCCACTAGAACCCAATTTGGAAAGTTTGTGATTCGTTTCTTGATAAGAGTGGGAGATTCATATCACCATCGAGCTCGCCATCGTTTTAGCTCGTTTCCAGTAAGCCTGAGTACTCCTCCACGGACAGGCCCACCTTTATCCCACTATTGAGCCACAAGTTTAGAATCAATTGCCACTTCAACATGAGTTATATTCTTCTGTGCACACATGATCAACCCATCCGAAAAAGCTAGAATCTCAACAGATCAAAAAAGTTTAACACCTTCAATTTTAGGATTATATTAATCTCAGGATACATTTTTAAAACTCAAACAATCATTTTTAAGCTGAAGTTTCAAATTTATTATTTTTCGATGTTCATAAAATTTGTTTTTGTTTGTTAAAAGTACTATAAAAGTTTTATACACTTTAATTAAAATCAAATATGCTAAATATTATATCTTGCAATTAATCAAAAGTCCTTCGGCTCAGGCCGCGCCCAATGCACACAAGAAATAAATATTGTCTTTATCCGTCTTTGTACTTAACGGAGAGGCCACAATCCTTTCATGTAAAGCCGAACAACTTCATTGCAATCAACCATCTTTTCGCTTAGGAAACTCACTCATAGTTGTCATTTTAATAATTTATTTTTATTTTTGGGGAAAAAAAAGACAGTTTTCATCTTGTCGTCTTAGCTAGGAAGAGTAGCCCAATGGTTCTATGTTGTTTTGTACGTGCAGTACCCTCTATAAATTCTAATTCATTCTTCTCTGAATTATGAGACATTGATCAGATTGAGATAACATGTCGGATTCTGATCATGGATACCAAACTACAAAACAAGACGTGGGGTCGCCGACGATGACCCAGCCGGCCGGCCATGATCATCAGGACCCTGCTTCTGAATCAGACATAGGGAATTCGCGGACTGGGTTCATAACCAATCCCGTCGACACTCCGGGCGTTGTTGACGTGGAGAATCAGCACAATGTCACGAAATCGGAGGTGTCGGATAAGATCGTACGGCGATGGAAGAGAGAGGATTTATTAAAGAAAGGATCTTTGGCTATGAGTGTAATGGCTTTTCTATTTTCTTTGCTGGCGTTTATCATCATGGCCAGTGACAAGCACGGAGATTGGAAACAGTTTGACAAATGGGCAGAATACAGGTACTGGAGTACTACTACTCATGATCATTCAACATATATCATAATTTTATTTTATTTTTTGATGAAATATCTAAATTATATATATATATATATATAGGTACGTGTTGGCAGTAGCAATTCTGTCCACCTTGTACGCAGGTGGCCAAACTTTGCGACAAGTTCATGAACTTCGGACCAGAAAACCTTTGTTACAACAGCGTACCTCTGCCTTTCTCAACTTCTTTGGAGATCAGGTTGGTCTTTCGATCTTTTTCTCTACTTACTGTTTAATATATACTTCATTAATTGTTCATGTCATGTTGAAAGGAAGACAAGTACTATGCATGCATGACATGCATGTGGCTGAAGTTTTTCATGATTTGGTTAATGATCTCCCCTTTCAAGAGACAATTTGGTCTGCAGAATCATGTGCACGTCATTGATCATGTTAAGTTAATGTCTAGCAATGTCTTATATATGCAGATTATGGCATACCTTTTGATATCAGCAGCATCTGCAGCAATACCACTGACTAATCGCATGTTCCAATATTTAGATGATGGGACATATCCTATTGATTATTCGGAAAGTGCATTTACAGAGGCGGCAGCTGCAGCCATCAGCATGGCTTTCCTTGCATTTTTATCATTGGCGTTGTCAGCAATGATTTCAGGATACAAACTATCAACATCTCAAGTACTATAAAAAAAAAGCTTGTTTATTACAAGAATAAGAATAATACCTAACAGTTTGCAGAAATCTGTAACCCATATGATATGCTTTATCTCCTTTTTACTGATCTCTTTAGGTGGCCCCCATCAATGGCCCCGAATAATTCTCAAAACTTCAATTGATGATACAGTTTTTCTTAATAGAATCATGGTGTGATTGTGATTTTGTTTCTAACATTTTCTTTGCTGGTGTTGATCATATTTTCATGTTTGAAGATAACTCATGTCAGATTCGTTTGAGTTTTTTCACTTTTAACTATATATTTAGTATCCATGGGATATTTTTCGAGAAAGAAAAATGATATTTCTAATTTTTTAAATATTATTTTTTATCAGTTTTTGATGTAACACCAAATGATTGCATGTAAATAAAAAATAATAAAAGAATTTTCAATTATTTAATACCACTGATGATAAAATGATATAGATTAATAGACTTCTAAACAGGCAAAAATAATTTCATTATTGGATATCGAGAAAAAAAAAAGTGAAAAGGTGTGAAAGAATCAACAAAATGAAAGTTTAGATTATGTCACATCCCATGAAAGAAGAGTGACCAATCCTGCGCTCAAGAATTGGCAATGGCATGTTGTATGTTCCTTAGACGGAATATCTATTTCTATATATGATAGCCAATTTTGTTTTTCCTTAGGTGCTGTCTGGATAGTAAGTTGAAATGAGATTAGTTGAGATAAAAATAAAAATTTGAATAAAATATTGTTTGAAATATTATTTTTTAATATTATTATTATTTTGGAATTGAAAAAAGTTGAATTTTTTATTATATTTTGTATGAAAATTTAAGAAAGTTGTAATGATGAGATGAGACACTTTTACTATTCAAAAAGGGTCTTAATGTGACATTCATTCGATAAGTAGAGACTCTATACACTAGGGGTGGGCAGCTGGGTATGAAACCCTCCTACCCGCATGGTGCGGGGCGGGGCATCCCTACTCTGCACTGCTTTATTTATATTTAAATTCTTAAAATTCTTGACCAAATCCTAAAATTTAGAGTCCGAGAGAAATAGGCATAATATTAGTGACGTGGTGAAGAGAATATAGGAAGCATTTCCTTGACAATGTTAATGGAGCCACATTCAATAATTCTATTTAAATTCTTCTAAATTCAAGCACAAACTCAAGATATTAAAGAGAAAACAATAGATATAAAATGATCGAGTTTTACACAACAAATAAATACGTTAAATCGTCGTATATATTTTTTCCCATCAATCTTTTCAAATTAGAATAAAAATTTGAGTAGATTTTAATCCTTAAATAAGTTAATATTAACAACCTTTTTGTTAAATAAAAATTTTTTTAAAAATGAAGAGTATTGCTACATCTACAAATGAATTATACAAAATAATTCTACAAATTGATGTGGTTTCATCTAATCTGTTAAATCTATTTTATAATAAACGTAATTTAACAATCTGACGAACTATATCAAGTTACATCAATTTAATTTGTGAAATTATTTTGTATAATTTATTTATGACTAAAGTATTTTTAAAAAAAATGAATGAGTTAACTATCCCATAGGAAGTGCCAACCGCGTTGGTTGTTTGATGAATTCCAAGCTGATTTGCAGGGTCCCACTCTCCAATTCCAAATGTCTCCAAACTATTGGCCAGCACAGGTTGTCTCACTTTGATTAAACCGCATTAACCGAAGTTCGTTACAATTTTTCACCATATTTGTCTTTTTAGGTATAATAATATTTTATAACAAAATAATTAAATAAAATAATAATAATTTAAATAAAATATAATTTTGTCAGATGGAAAAAACTAAAAGATAAAAGAAGCTGTGAGTTGTCATTTTAATATTATAATAATCTTTTAAACAAATAATTTCCATTTTCTTGTCCCTGCGAATTGTATACTTTCTTCCTAAAGCTTGAATTAGCTTCTACGTTGTTTCTTTTCACCCGATCCAAAAATTCTTTACTTTTCTCTGAATTCGGAGGCATCGAGTTTGACAAAACATGTCGCAAGTCGAAGACCACAGGGCCAAACAACATGTGGGGTCGCCGCAGACCGGGCCCACTGCCCCTCCCGTGGCCGTGCCCGACGTTGAGAACCAGCACACGGCCACTGGGTTTGGGGTGCCGGAGATATTACGGCGATGGAAGAGGGAGGATTTCGTAAAGAGAGGGTCGTTGGGTTTGAGAGCACTGGCTTTGCTGTTTTCTTTGCTCGCTTTTATCATCATGGCCAGCAACAAGCACGGCGATTGGGAACAATTCGACAAATACGAAGAATACAGGTGGAGAAATTGAATTGAATCGAATATATGTTAGAGATGATTGTCAACTGGAACTTTGATTTCGTATTGAGATTTTTAATTTTTTTCTCTTTGGGGAATGTGTTGAATTGGAACAGGTACGTGCTGGCAATAGCAATTCTGTCGACCTTGTACGCCGGCGGCCAAGCTCTGAGACAAGTTCATGAACTCTGGACCGGAAACCGTTTGTTTCAAGATCGTCACTCTGCCTTGCTCGACTTCTTTGGCGATCAGGTTGCTCTTGGTTCTCTTTTATTTATTTTTTGGTTTATTCTTTCGTTTGAGATTGTCATTGATTTGGTACGGTCGGGATATCGTCTAAAACCAAAACCATAACTGAAGAAACTACCATTTTGATGATGGTATGTTTTTGGTTCATGTAATTTCTATAGAGTAATAACAATTAAACCTCAGCTGATAATCTTGAAAAAATTTAAGAGCCTAAAACTCTTCTCGTAAAACTAAACCAGTTCTACAAGAGATATTACTCATTTCTTATCAACATGTTCAAGACATTGTCTACAGGAAATGTGAGATTATTCCTCAACTACAAATCCGAATGTACGTGGATACATTTTGTTTTCCAAGATTCTTCCTTGATGTTTTTTTACTTATTACTCGAGAAAGAATTTTTAGGAACCCTTTTTGGTTGAATAACTGTGTTACTCTTTTTTATGATTGCCTATGTTCTTCCCATTCCATTCTTGCGTTTAAAGATATATATGACATGTTGCCAACCTTTACAGTCATGTTCACAGCTGGCTTTAAGATACGAACAGAGGAAATTTCTTCTTTTTGTTTTTCTTTTTTTTTTCTTGGGAAAGAAATCGAATACAAACTTTCGACCATGACATTTTGGATTGGATAATTAAAAGAATAGAAAGAGACATGTCCTTGGCACTTCAGGTCTCTTTCTAGAATTAAATTGGCCTGCAGAACGTGCCTTGCTCGCTATGTTTTACTGGTTTATTTTTTATCCTCTAAATTTGTCTTTCTTGCTTGTGTAGCAAGTGAACCAATAAAGCTCAGTGTCTAATTAGCAAGTGGCGTTGTCAATTCAAAAGATTACCACCAAGGAATAACAACGTTTTGATTCCTTTATGCATAAGATTAAAGGGTTTCCCTCGTTTGTTTTTACAACCATTCTCATCTCATCTCATCTAATCATTACAACTTTTTCGAATTTCCACACAAAATAAAATAAACAATTCAACTTTTTCAAATCACAAAATAAAAATAATATTAAAAAAATATATTCTAATAATATTTTATTCAACTTTCAACTTTTATCTCAACTCATCTCAACTATGATTTCATATCACTAATTATAATTGAAAGTTGAGATTGATTAACTGTTCCTTGCAGATTATGGCGTATCTTTTGATATCATCAGCATCTGCAGCAGTTCCCTTGACAAATAATATGAGAGAGGGAGCAGACAACATTTTTACAGACTCTTCAGCAGCAGCCATCAGCATGTCTTTCTTTGCCTTCTTCGCCCTGGCGTTGTCTGCAATGATTTCAGGATACAAACTATCAACTCAATCTTATATTTGAGGTGGAGGCTATCTTTTTTTTTTTTTTTTTCTTGTCCGCAAATCATTCTTTATGCCGTATGGTTCAATTTGTTGTTTGCTGATCACTATGCTGTGTGTACATTTATGTCTTGAAAGGGGTTGGGCATTCACAGGCCTTCAGTGGTTGTTGGATGTTTGAACTGGTTCTGATTGGCATAAGCCATTAGTTGTATATGTTCATACGTGAGATGTATTTAAACTCTGTATATGAATTACATTTGGTCATGCTTTATATTCTAATAAGAGTTTTTTTTTTTTTTCTTGGTGGATTTTGAAGTTTACCAAAATCCCAACCTGCATGCTAAATCTTGAAGATATTATGCTCCAAAGGGAGAATGAAACCATGGTAACTGTAACATGGCTTCAGTGAGAAATCACCGAGGGTAAAGATCAGTTCTAAGTTCTTAGGAAGAATGATGATGTAGAGATCTATTTCACAACCAGCCAATATGATAGTGATTCTTTCGTCTGATTTGGATTTCAAATTTTAAATGACTGCCCTCTATTTGAAACCGAGTTGTAAAAATGGTTGTATATGTATCAATACTCTTTTATGAAATCCTCGCTACGTTTATACAAGTAGGTAGGAGCGAAAATATGAAGAAAGGGACTAGAATGTTGTCTAGCAGGGCAGAATGTTTCATTTCTATATTACTGGCGAAGAGGGTTGAGGCCAGTTATCTGAAATACAGAAATCTGATAGATTGCTAAAAACAGGAGAGGAAGATAAAAAGAAAAAAAAAAGAAAATTGAACTATAAAGAAAGTAACGAAGAATTCTTTAAGAGCAGATAGTTGTACAAATTAAAACTTCAAAGAATCAGTGTCATCTGTTTTCACTGTTCTTTTACAAAAATCAATCAAAACGAGGTATTTTCTAAGTTTAGAACGGCCTCAAGGATCAAATCACTAAAAAAGATGGAAATGCAACCTACTCTACTTATTCCAATCCCTAATATTACACAGCTAATGCCTTCAAGACTATAGACAACAAAAAAAATAATAATAATCTGATTCCTATCTATTCATAGTTTGTAATCCTCAGATAAGGACTCGAGGAATGTGTTTCGTCCTTCCTTGGATCTAGAGAACACACCCTCTGAGAATTGTGTTTGATCCATGTAGGCATGATTTTGGTTTGTGTATCCGGACAATCCGATGCTTCCTGGGAGCTGCAACATTTGTGGGGTATATGAGGATTGACTCCCTGCTCTTGACCTTGCATTCTGAAAAGAATCTAAGTAAGTAGTCTGGTTAAGATGGGTGGCCATGGCTGAGGGCCTAATTAGCATGGGTGCGTTGCTGGTATTGTTATTAGATGGAGGTCTTGCAATAGCATAATTGCCACTACCCCGAGCTGCAGGAACATCATGGTTGTGTTTCCCTTCATAAGTGGTGATCACAGCCCTCGTGTCTTGGGAGGCTCGTTCAACGTGTTTCCTCACTGGACAACCTATAGTTGTACATTTGTAGTAGCTCCTACAAATAAGAGAAATGCAGAGTTAGCATCAAAGGTCAAAAAGTTCGTTTTAGAGAGTCAGAAATAGCCAAATTCTTTAGTGACATATGATTAGACTAGCAATTAATGCAACATACTCTATAAAAAAATGTGCTGGAAAGTCAAAGGAGTTCAATACCTTGGATTTGGATTTCCCTTGACTACTTTCTGTCCATATTTCCTCCATCTATACCCATCATCAAGAATATCAATTTCACTTGTTGTTTGAACTACAACTCTTGGTTCCCTCACAGTCTTACTCCCAGAAGTTGAAAAACTCTCGTTTTCATTTTCTCCCTTCCTGCAAAAGAGATATCATTAGTATCAGTAGAACCAAATTCAAAACTTTATCTCAAACAACAAAGGCAAGCAAGGCCCCCAGAATAGTACTTTCTGACTTACCATCTTTTGGCCTCAGGCTCATTCTCATTGTCATCACCAACCAGATTACTCGTCGGTGACCCTTGATCAAACTCATCCTCTCCAACTGAGACTGAAGATTCCTCCTGCGTTGTGACAGACTCCATTTTTGTATTGCCAAGAGTTACAACTGACTGATCAGAAATCCCTGAATTAGTGCATGATGAAGGCTGAATTGACTGAGAAGATGATCTTCTATTGGACTGAGGCTTGGGATGATTATGATTTCCTTTGTATATTATCTCAGTAATCTGTCCGTCCAAGGATGTCTCAACTTTTTTCTTCATGGGGCAATTTCGATACGAGCACTTGTAATAACTACGCGGGTTTTCACTGCCTTTCACATTTTTTTGACCATATTTTCTCCAGTTATATCCATCATCTGTTTTTCTCTGCTCTCTGATATATTGAGGTTGTTGAGTGTACTGATTGTGATCAGATGAAGCATTAATACTATGCATCGTTTCTTGGTTTGTAGCCATTTCTGAAGTAAAGCTCTTAACTGGGGCAAATTCTGAATCTACAGCTTCCACCTTCTCCGATGGAAATTCTGTTTGATTGCTCCGTTTACTGAAGCTCCATGCTTCTTCTTGTCTTTTCAAGGATTCCTCCTGTTCAAGTAGTTCAGCTTAGAGCCAAAAAATAGAACCATATATATATATATATATATAGATAGATATCTAAAAGCAAAAAACAAGAAACCAAGATATATTTGACACCTAACATGCTCGCAGCCTCCAAGATTGTTCTGTTTATCGGTAGGGGAATAACATATTTAACTCTATTAGTTTAATTGCTTTGACATATTTTCTACCTTCTTTCTTAAAAGGGTGAAATCACAGCTTGTCACGAGCTTTGAGCTTTGAAATCACTGTAATTCCTAGATTTTGAAAAGTCAGATTTTTCCCACAAAAAATCATCTGAAATGGTCAATCATGCACAAAACTATGGGCTCGAAAATATTATTGAATTACGACGAAACTTTTCTTTTTTTATTTATTTTTTTGACAGAGTACGAGTCACGTCTATTACGACGATGGTCGCGTCAATTATACCTTAATGGTGATTCTCGCGACCAAAAAAAGAAAAAGAAAAAAATCCATATTAATTAGGAGCACGTCAATCCGCTTATAGATTAAGCAGAGATCCCACTTTGGCATTTGCCAACTGTCCACCGACTCCACCCTCCTATTTCACACGTTTCATTTTCATTACCAGTTTTTTGGCACACGAAAACTACGTTCAATCTCTTGCCGTCTAGATCAATTAATGAACGGTGGAAAGTCGAGGTTTTTGAGGAGAAAAACGATCATGGAGAACACAAAATCGAAAGAAACCAGAAGAAATGGGTGCTCTTAAATTCCTAAACAAACCCCGAAACTCCCTATATGTAAGAAATAAATGAAGAAAAATTGAGACATATATACCACTGTTGAAGAAGGTTGAAAGAAGGATGATGATGTGGTAGCAGGCCAATTTGTTTGCGGTTGAAAAGAGAAATCAGAACTAAATTTCTCTTCCTCCTTTATCCCTGCATCTAGCTGGTTGTAACCAGAATCGGTCATGTTTTGGAACATTGCTTGACCTGAAAAAGCACCAGTGGTTGGAGATGGCAGATTCTGCAATAACTGAACAACAGAAACGAAAAACATTAGACCCATTAATAACTTTTTGGCAAAAAGAAGCCATGACTAAACATGATATTGAGCTTAAAGAAAAACACTTACAGTATAATTGGAAGCAAACAAAGGTGAGTTCAAGAAATCAGTTGGGCTGAAAGCAGCTGGTGGGAAAGACAGATAAGAAGAAGGAGAAGGTGGAGAAGGAGAAAGGGGCAATGAAGAAGGTGGGAATGATTTGAACTTTGGGATTTCATTACCAATTCGATGATCAGAATATCCCCAGCTGAGTGATGTATTATTACTGTTAGTATTTTGGCTAATACTGTGACTGTCCATGATGATTTTGTTTTTGCTGCAGTTGTTGTTGGCAAGGAGGTCAGTAAAGGAGTTCATCACGAATTGGGTTTTGAAGAAAAATAGAAGTTTGGACAGAGAATTTATAGGAGTCTTAACTGTGTGCTGAGGCAGCCATATATGTCTGAGAGAGAGCGGGTATTTAATTAAAGTGAAGGGGGAAAAATGCTTGTTGGTGAGAGCTTTTTCTTGTACCGAGGGCCACCATGCTCCTTCGAAGAAGGTAAAGAAGTTTGACCGTTGAAACCAAGCCCTGGTCAAAGCTTGTGGCTTTGACTTGACTGGGTCATAAATGGCCACGTCTTCGTATTTTGCCATTTTGCTTTATTAAAATCGTACGAGCCCATAAAGCTTTGGGCCGCTCTATTTTAATTTAACCATCGGGGGATAAAGAAGTTCAAGCAGCCCTTTTTATATATTATACGACGAATGCTATACATAAGTTACTATTTACTTTTCATATTCTATACTTAAAATTTTTTTATAGAGTATGAGGTATTTTTCATAGGATGTAAGAGTATTTTTTATAGGATGTGGAGTGGTGAATAGTAACTGATGAGAATAATTTTTTATATTATATTCATCAACTTAGATAATAAAAGTTGATGCACAATCTGATTCAGTTGTCAGAAATGATCAACTATGGATTATAATTATGAAACATTACATGCATGGGTGGATCAATCAATCGATCTTGTTATGAAGATGAGTCGGTTCGTAAATGATTAATTTCTGACAACGAAGCATCTTCGTTTTGAATCATTTTCTAGTTTTTATTTTTTTCCTTTTTACCAAAATAGTTGTTTCAGCAGGTACTAATATCTGACGATAGACACATCTTGCTTTTAAGGGCAAGAGATTTGAAAAAATCTACATAACCTTCCAACCTTCACACACCACACATTTTTTAATTTTTATTATTTTTTTCTTTCATCAAATATTTAATATATGAATAATAAATAGAAACATTAAATTACTTTAAAAAGAATAAACTCAAAAAAAAAAAAATTTAAAAAATATTAAAAAATTTAAAAATTTTAAAAAAATGTAGTATATAAAGGTTGTCTAGCATTGCTCAAGAGATTTTTGATCTTTCGTTTCTCCATGGATCTTCTTCATTAATTGAAGCCCTAGTAGAATGCAAACGGCCCTACATTAAGCTAGGGAAAAGAGGCCCATCTCAATGTCGGGTTTGAACTCGGCAAAAGACCGATATCAAATATCTGGTATATAAATTGAAAAATAACAAATAGATTTTCAATCATTTGATGTCATTTAAGAAGATAATGAGAAAATTGTAATTAAAAAGATTATGAGTAGTATTATTCTAGTAAATACCTTCTTATTAAAAAGATATGGTCGCTTTTGATTGTAATTTTTAAAATCATGCTTCTTTGTTGTTAGTGTTTGCATTAAAAGATCAATCGTTTTAAACGAGGGAGAAACTCAATGGCAAATCCTTGAAGTTTGTGACTCGATGAATGTTTTTTGAGCTGATCATTCGAAAACTACAAGAAAAGAAAATGAGTACTGCTACATCCATAAACGAACTACACAAAAATAATCCCACAAACTGATGTAGTTTTATCTGATCCGTTAGACTTATCTTACAATAAAAGTAACTTTATAATCTGACGAACCATATCAAGCCACATCAATTTGTGGGATTGTATTTGTGTAATCCCTTTGTGGTTAAAGTATTTCTCAAAGAGAATATAAGGTTAAATAGAGATTGAAATGGAAGTACATATGAAGAAATATAACCATTCCAATGCTCCAAGTTGGGCAATATAACAGTAGGAGCATGTAGAACATTCACATTGGGCTAGCTAAATTAACCAACTAGCCCTATAGCTAAAAGTCACAAAAAATATGGAGCCACATTTGGGTTGCCTAAAATAGCCTTTTCTTTATTTTTTATTTTTTATTTTGCTACAGTGGCTCCTTCTAATTTGATTGGTACAACACTTGCACACTGAACCTCAGCTGTTATTCTTTACAAAACAATTGACCCAAGAGAAATTGGGGAAGAAGGGGAAGGGGGAGTGCTAGTGAGGGGACTACTATACACGAGCGTGGAGCAGAAAGAAAGAACACACCAGATCACATATATAGATTTTCTATTAACTATAGCAGAGAGAAAAAGAAAATCTCTCAAAACCATTTCAAGCTGGTAATTAAAGTAGTGAAATGCTGCAGTACCGTCGACTGAGTTTTTCAAGCATCACTCCAACTATCTGAATCATCATCTTCATCACTTCCAGCGAATGCCTATTTCAAGAGCCATCATTTTAATGTGGCGGATAAACATTCAAAGTTCAAACACAGAGAGAGAGAGAGAGAGAGAGAGAGAGAGAGAGAGAGAGACCTGGCGAATTGTTTTTGCTTTCTCCAAGATAGCAGCAACCTTCAGGTTGGTTTGAGGGCCATGAATGCTGGGTCTCGTCGCCGCTGCTGGCTTCAAGTTGAAGGACTGAAAAAACAAACAAGCTCAGCCATTGGTTCATGGAATTGTAAAAGAACGGAAAATGAAGAGGGAGGAGTGCGATGTAACATAACAGAAAAATAAAACATCTGTTGAATCTAACCTTCCTTCGTATCTGTTCTAGCAACGAGTCTCTTTCATCTACCTTTTGCCCAATCTCAGGCCGAACCCGTTCAGCTACCTTTCTCAACTGCAAAAGGTTCAATATTTCATCAAGCAATTACTCTCCTAGCAATGGAGGAGAAAATTGTGAAGAAAGGATACCAGAAAACGATCATTACCTTGCTTTTGTCATGAGCAGCAACAGCATCAATGAGAGGTTTTGGGGGACGAGAAAGCTTAGTTGCAGGATTTCCATTTGGCTTTCCTACTTCTACGTCTGGTATTTGAGGGGTTTCTCCATCTGGACTCAATAAATCACGCTGAGGCTGTTCTCCTTCCACAGTTGGTGATGGCCTATATGTGTTGCAAGAATTTCGTGACTCCCCCTCAGAATTATAGTGTGGTGTGGGTTGAAGTTTTTGATCCACTGATCCTGTTTCTGGTTCTGGTTGATAGAAAGGCTCGATTAGTTTCTCTTGGGAAACTTCAAGATCATGTCTAGGAGTTGTGTATTCGATGGTTGGTATTGGTGTGAATGGGACTGAACTAGAGTGGGCCTTTTCTCCGTCCAAGGCGGGGAAACCAAATTCTGGTCTTTCAGTTGGTATCGAAGGTGATACTAAGAATGGATTCCCGGTTTGAGTTCCCTCAAAAGAGTGGCAACTGGATTGACTATTTGAATCACTAACCATGGTTGGGACTGAACTAGAGTGGGCCTTTTCTCCGTCCAAGGCAGGGAAACCAGATTCTGGTCTTTCAGTTGGTATCAAAGGTGATACTAAGAATGGATTGATGGTTTTAGTTCCCTCAAAAGAGTGGCAACTGGATTGACTATTTGAATCACTAACCATGGTTGGGACTGAACTAGAGTGGGCCTTTTCTCCGTCCAAGGCAGGGAAACCAGATTCTGGTCTTTCAGTTGGTATCAAAGGTGATACTAAGAATGGATTGATGGTTTTAGTTCCCTCAAAAGAGTGGCAACTGGATTGACTATTTGAATCACTAACCATGGTTGGGACTGAACTAGAGTGGGCCTTTTCTCCGTCCAAGGCAGGGAAACCAGATTCTGGTCTTTCAGTTGGTATCAAAGGTGATACTAAGAATGGATTGATGGTTTTAGTTCCCTCAAAAGAGTGGCACCTGGATTGACTATTTGAATCACTAACCATGGTTTGCAATTGCAAAGAGAATGGGATCAGTTGCGACAAATTAGTCATCAATCGTTCTGAAACTTGTTGGGATTTCTCATCTTCTATGGCCATGATGGGCAAAAATGGGTTCTGAAGCTGCAAAATCCCTGTCTGGGATGCGGGAAAACTAAACTGAGCTTTCTCATCACCAAAAAGATGCAACGGTGGGAATAAATGCTGACTAGATTCCACCAAATCTCTTGGGGAAGCTAGGGAAGCATTTGGAGCCTTTCCCATCCTCCATTGCATAGGAGGTAGAGGTGGCAGAGGTGGTAGCTCCTCCAGATTAACTTGAGCTGCCTGAGGGAGCATGCCAAAGCTAGGAAGGGCAGACTCCAGTGGATCCGTTGCTTGCTTAGAACCATCAAGTTCCCAGCCAGCTGACAGTGGGTCAGATTCAGGAGAATCAAAGCATCTTTCCTGTAAGTGATTTGAAGATTGTATCTGTTCACATCTTTCCTGATCTGTGTGGTTTAGAGATCGTATCTGTTCAGATTCAAGTCTTGAAAAGTTATAAGTTGCTTCATCTTCTTGCAAACTTTCCACATAAGCTTCAAATTGCATCAAACTCTTTAAAGGAGCCCCTGGGTCTGGGGGGCAGCCAATAGGTGAACACACCTCAGCTTCACTATTCTCTGAAAGATGACTCTGGTTGGGAGTTTTTGATTCCAAATGTTGATTGCTTGGTACACATCTTGGGGCAGTGCTGGCATCGTTGGCAGATAAACCATATTGGGTATTATTGGCTGTAGATGATTCATCATCATCGCCAGCAACTGTTTTAAAATCGGAATGATTAGAAGAGACTGATTTGCATGGGGTATCTGCACGAGCAACTTCCAGTTGATTCACTATATTTTGTGCCTTGGTTTCTTTAAGATATTCTAGAGAAACTGCATCATTAAACTCCATCTCTTTTGGATGGGGTTCAGCAAATTCAGAAGAAACATCTTGCAAATTTATATGATTCCTGGATGAAAAGCAAGCTCGATCTAAAGATGGATCAATAAAATCATTGGAAACATCATTTGCAATAGTAACAGCAGCAGATAAAGCCACATCCGGTATAATTGGTTCAATTACTACAGCCTCCATGTTTATATAATCCTCATGGCTTGTGTGATTTTGACAACTGTACGGAGGTTCAAGAGGAGCAGCATCACCTCCCACTGCATCCACATTGCAGGTAGACGTACCTATTTTATCTGTTGCCCTTGGAATCTCATCACAATCGGATTTCTTGTCAGAGCACGGGACACCCAATTCTGCAGAAGCAAGTTCAAGTTCTGGAGCAATATAGGTTAGAACTGAGAATTTCTGCTCCTCTATGTTGAATGTCTTTTGAGTTTCCACCACAGGAGTCAAGTATTCCAAGTTGATTCCATTTGCCATAAGAGCATTATTGGCTCTGGAAAATATTTCATCTGTCCCTACAATGTCTGAACAAGTAGCATGTATAACATTTGAACTTGCTTTTACTTCTGGCAAGACTGAGCAAAGTTGCTGCTTTTCTGTTGGTGAAATACTTAAATCTGTTGAACCAATCTTTGCATCGACCAAATTTTCAGAATAGTCATCACCTGCAGATTTTGTTTGAAGCACTTCATTACGAGAATTTTCACTTCCATTATTTTCAGGAGTGACCTCTGAAACATCTGACAGATGCAGCAAAGCATCAGAAACATTTGGATCTTCACTAGGTGAATGGCTTTCGGTAGAACCTATAAGGTGAATATCATTCAGAATCTGGGACGGAACATCATAGCGGACAACCCTATCTTCAGCTAGATTTGTCCCATTTTCATCTATTTCTGATAATTTGGAACCAAGCTTAATTACGTCAGAGGTTGCTTCCTCTACTTCAGGACCTACCAAAGTAACTAGTGATGAGTGTACTCCGTGACCTGAAGGTAGTAGGGCAGGTTTGGAATCTGTAAGACACGAACTACATGATGCTTCTCCAAGATTGGGGACCTTGTCTTCCTCAATGCCTGTATCATACAACACTGCAAGCTCATCCAATTTGGCTCCCTGAGACTCATCCATTACCTGGCAGGATGGCATATCCACACCCTCAGCTGCACAAGTTTCAGTCGATGGGGATACTTTAGCCGATCCATCACCACCAAATGCTGCATTCTCAGTCAAACTGCTTAATGTATCAGAGTCGGAGAAACTGGATCTGTTACACTTGAATAAGCCATTCCCATTATCCGATGCAGAGGAGTTTCCAAATGATTGAGAATCAGAAGATCGAGGTTCCATTACTTCACCACTGCAAGAATTTCTTAGATGTATACTCATTTTCTGTTTCCATTTCTGACTTCGGTCTATACCCATTTTAGATGTATATTCATTTTCTGTTTCTATTTCGGACTCCATTGTGGTGAGTGCATCCATATAATTGTCCATATCACTGGTCAAATCTTCAGAATGGTACCCATCTACACACCCTTCTGTTTTGACTTCTCCATCAACAGCTAGTTCCTCTTCAGCCGCTACCTTATGGAGGGTGGAAGAAGAAATATTATCTGTATCATCATCGGCTGGTTCAGGCACCTTCACAGTTTTTCCACCAATGACGTCCTGATTAAACTTCTCTATACATGGTTTTAAAACTACCTCCTGTGCGTTAGGGGAGGAACATGAACTTTCTTTTCCTTGTGATGACTTCTTTGCAGGATTCACAGCAGTAATTTCAAGAACTTCAAGCCCTGATTCACTATAACTATCCCCTTTCAATTTCATGGGTGAAGTGACAGAAATTTCATGAACAATCACCTGCTTTGGAGTGGGAGACTCCAGAACTTTATCTAGGTAACTTTTCCCAGCTCTTGAGTCAAATATAGATCCATTCAATTGCCTTCTCTTCAGTTTCACAAGTCGTGCAGGGTTACTATAACCATTCTCAACGCATTCCTTCAGAAACAACTGATGCAATCTGCACTATTTGAAAGTAAATTAGGGTTGCCAATAAATCATCTATATAAAAATAATATAAGACTCAAACAACCACAAGACAGCCAGATTGCCAAAATAAACCAATATGGGATTAGAGTCCTCACTTGGCATGTGATGGGGGTAGTACTTCAGGTGTTTCTCCATTCCTCCAGCGCGATACTTTTTTCTGCAGAAGATGAAATTACATCTCAAACTTTGTAACTACACAAGTTAATACTGTATAGCGATGAGTTGCTGTAAACAAGATAAGAAGCCAATATGCTGATCTACAGAATTCCTAGCCATGGTGTCTTCATCATCAAAAAGAAAAACGCCCAAAAATAACTGATATGCTCTTGATACAATGAGCATGGAGAAGTATATGTAAGCCTAATATTCACCGGTTTCGAAACATATATGCCTACCAATAACCGGTAATTAAGCTTTCTCCATCAGCTGGTTCCAGCACCTTCGCAATTTTTTCCAGAGTGTGATTCACTGGAGAATAATCACATGATCCGTCGATCCATATCACCTACACCTGGTTGCATCTTACAGCATTTTTGAGATCTAATAAAGCCAATTACCCAAAACCAATATTCATATATGCCTTAAAACCAATGCGAGCCAGCTAAATATTGTGAAACATACTAAGGGGTCATGTTTTGAAACTTTTGATCTCAGAGGAAATGTAATTCATCACATTGAAGGCTACGAAGGCTTACTGTCAAAGCAGTGAATTTCATAATAACTGAGAGAAAGATGAGGTTATGGATTCCATATCTCTATTTATGCTTTAAAAAGGGAAAAATAGCAGAAAACTCTATGACAACTTCCTTGATATAGGTCCCAAGTAGGTTCCCCCAGGCCAAAGTGAACACATATGGATAGATTGGCAGCAAAAAGGTTGGCCTTCAAAACTAAAAAAGCAAAGGTAAAGAAGAAAAGAAATAATTGACAAATTTCTATAGTTAAAACAGTTTCCACAAGAGAAGTTCATAATATGATGATCAGCTTTTCAATGCAATACCTTCATTTTGCGGATTCTTTTTTCCCTTGGAACTTCTGCTGTTGCTGCTCCAGAGGATGCTGATTCCACTTTAAAGAATGATGGATCAGTATAACGCATTAAGCAAGCCCCAGCGCCCGCAACATCAAACCTGTTATAAGCCATCCAAACATCCTAAATTTCAAACTTATATACTAAAAAAACACATTTAACTTCCTGTTACAACCAATTAAGCCAACGATCAAAAAATGGGGGAAGGAAAGCCCAAGTAAATAAGACAACCATACTTGTCTAGCAGAAATAACTGTGGAGGGCCCCTGCATTCTTCATAAGAGTCCATCACAAAGCGAGGTAAGTCACCCTGAGTTATCAGATTCTGTTCCGTACGCAAATTAGGATGCCAATCAACACCTGTAATAGAATTGTGTATTTACTTAGCACTTAACTTTGGCATTCATTCTAGGAGCTAAGACTTTAAAACATGAGAATTCTTGAGATTCCAAGTTTTATAGAAATTTCTACAATGAAGGAAGCTTATGTGCAAAAGGAATGGAGAATTGGTGGATCATCTCTTACTCCTTTGTGAGATGGCAAAGGCCTTAAGGGATGAGATTTTTTATAGGACTGGTGTTGCTTGGGTGATGCCTACAAGAGTGGTGGACCTATTGGCTTGTTGGAGAGGTACCAGGGTAACAACATTACTGCTGCCGTTTGGAAGATGATTTCACTATACCTAATGTGGTGCATTTGGCTTGAAAGAAACGGTTGTTGCTTTCAAGATAGAGAATGTTCAATGGAAGAGATTAGAGGCTCTTTCTTTCATACTTTATTTCTTTGGACTTCAGCTATTGTTCTTGATAGGGTTGATTTTCATGATTTCGTTGTTGCTCTTTCTAGTTCCTAGCTTGTAATTAGGTGTTTTCTCTTGTATATTTCCTGTGTACTTGGGCTATGCCTAATTACTTGGTTTAATAGAATTTCCTTTTACTTATAAAAAAAAAATGAAGGAAGCTTATGTGATGGATCGCCATCTTCCTCGGCATGATTCAAGTTGTCACCTTCACCAGGGAAGCAAATGACTGGGAGGAGGATCTCTTTTTATCTTTCTTTGTCAAGTTTGTCAGGTTATACTCTTGTAGGGTTGGACAGGATGGTGATGATAAAATGGTTTGGATCCCATCCAGGAGAGGCTTGTTTTTTTTTTAAATAAGTAAACGATTATATTGATATGAATAGCCATAGTCCAAGTACACAAGATGGTATACAAAAGGTCACACCTATTTAGAGAGAAGTAATAGAAACAAGAAAATCATGAAAATTGAGGCCACGACAATCTACAGCTGTGGCCCAAAGAAAAAGAGAGCTAATAAAAAATAATCTAAGTTCTTCTAGTGAGCACTCCTTGTATTCAAATGTCCGGTCATTTCGCTCCTTCCATAGGCACCACATGATACAAATTGAGACCATTTTCCACACTGTTGAGATTTGTGGGAGACCTCGTAGATTTATCCAGCTGGCCATGAGCTCTGTCATTGTGGCAGGCATAACCCAAGCTAACTCCATTATATTAAACACCTCATTACATAACGTTCCAACCAACTCACAATGCAACAGTAAATGATCCACATTTTCACCATTTTTCCTACACAAACATCACCAATCTAATATGTGATCACGTATGTCCCAAAAACATCCAACATTGACAAATCCTAGAATGTCGGGTCTTCTCCTTCTTGGGTTGTGCTTGATGCTCGGATCATGTCTTGGCTTCTTGGTTCGATGGAGCCACATATTGTCACCAACTTGCGTCCTCATCGCTCTGCTCAATCCATGTGGACTTATCTGAAGAAGGTTTATCACCAAGACAATGATGCTCGTCGCTTTCAGTTAGAGCATGCGATTGCCATTTTTCAACATGGCAGTCTTTCCATCCAAGACTATTACTCGGCCTTTCTGAATCTTTAGAATGAATATACTGAATCTTGTTACAGCGGATGTTCCTGTTGCTGCTCTTTCGACTATTCAGCAACTCCACGAGACTAGTCGACGTGATCAGTTTCTTATGAAACTACGCCCAAAATATGAATCTGTTCGCTCATCTCTGCTGAATAGATCTCATGTTCCTTCTCTTAATGTTTGTTTTGGTGGGTTACTTCATGAAGAACAACGTCTAGTACTCAAGCTACTCTGGAGCAATCTCATGGTAGTTCAGGAACTGTGGTTTATGCTGCCCAAGGACGAGGACCGCCAATGCATTCTAAAAATTTGTAGTGTTTTTGCTACAAAGAATTTGGGCATATTGCTGCCAATTGTCCCAAGAAGTACTGCTCTTATTGCAAGAAGAAGGGTCACATTATCAAAAAATGTCGTATCCGCCCCCCAGAATCGTGAGGCTCAAGCATTTCAAACTTCGGTTATTGCACCTCCAACAGCACCTTTTGTGGCCAATGGCTCTTCTCTAGGTGATTCCTCTATTCCTGCACCTTCTGCAGCGAATTACTGCACACCCGAAATGGTGCAACAGATGTTAATTTCGGCATTATCCGCAATGGGGTTCCAAGGTAATAATTCTACTACTCTCTGGTACGAGGACTCAGGGGCCTCTAATCACATGACAAATAATCCCACAGCTCTGTGTCATGTTTGGCCCTACGCTGGAAAATCTGCTATTCAAACTGCCAATGGCAATTCCTTGCTGATCGCTGCTGTCGGCGATGTCTCTTCTAAGTTTACTGATGTGTTTCTTGCTCATCAGCTTTCTACGAATCTTAAATCTGTTGGTCAGTTAGTTGATAACAATTGTGCTGTTAATTTTTCTGATGATGGTTGTGTTGTGCAGAACCAGGTAACGGGGAAGCCGATAGCGAAGGGACCTAAAGTGGGGCGCTTGTTTCCACTATTTTTGCCTGTTCCAGCATTTTCTTCACTTCCTCCTAGTTTTTCTTTTGCTTGTAATAATGTTCCAGATCTTAGTATGGTGTGGCATCATCGTTTAGGCCATCCTCATACTCAGATCTTATCTCATGTATTGAACTCTGGTTTACTTGGTAATAAAGAATGTTGTTCTTCCTCTCTTGAGTGTGCTTCTTGTAAGCTTTGTAAAAGCAAAACTCTCCCCTTTCCTTTGCATTCTAGTCGAGCTTCTCACTGTTTTGATCTTATCCATAGTGATGCTTGTGGACCTTCCCCAGTTAGTTCACATGAAAAATTTAAATATTATGTAACTTTCATTGATGATCATAGCAGATTTACTTGGGTGTATTTCCGTCGCTCTAAATCTAAAGTTTTTCGTACTTTCATTGTGTTTTTAGCACGTGTTGAAAATCAATTTTCTACTTCTATCAAAGCATTACGCACCGATTCCGATGGTGAATATTTGTCTAATGAGTTTCAAGACTTCTTGGCTTTTAAAGGTATTATTCATCATAGTTTATGTCCAGCTACTCCACAACAAAATGGAGTAGCCGAATACAAAAATCATTATCTTCTGGATGTGGTACGTATTCTCTTGTTAGAATCCTCTGTTCCATCCATGTTTTGGGTCGAAGCTATGAAAACTGCTACTCACTTGATTAATCGTTTACCTTCCCAAGTTCTACACATGAAGTCTCCCTATTTTCACTTGTTTGCTAAGCAGCCTGGTTACGATAATCTCCGTACCTTTGGTTGTATATGCTATGTTCACTTACCTTCTCATGAGCGACATAAATTATCTGCTCAAGCTGTTCGATGTGCGTTTTTGGGATATAATGTGTCAAAAGGACTTTGTTTGCTATGATCTTACGTACATTGTACACGTATATCTCGGAATGTTATTTTCTTTGAAAATCAACATTTTTTTGTTATATCTTCTTTGTCCTCCTCTTCTACTATGGTCCTCCCCTCCTTTGAGCAGCAGTTCTCGGATTCTCCTTCTGTCAGCTCTCGCTTTAAACTAGGTATGGTTTATACAAGAAATCCCCGCCCACAGCCTCTTCCGATGGCTCCCCCGATATCTGATTCTACCACGCTCCAGATTTAGTCAATTACAATACCTCCAGCGCCTTTGGTACGTCGCTCTCCTCGAGTGTCGGTACCCTCGGATAGGTATGGGTTTCCTTCTTCCACTTCTAGCAATTCTATTTCAGCTTTTACTGCTGCATTGTCCAGTTTTGATATTCCCACATCCTACTCCCAAGCTGCCAAGCATGACTATTGGCGACAAGCTATGCAGGAAGAAATTGCCGCTCTAGAGGCCAATCACACTGGGGACATTGAGCCTTGTCCTCCCACCGTTGTTCCTCTGGGTTGCAAATGGGTTTACTCGGTCAAGGTTCGATCTGATGAAAGTTTGGATCGTTACAAAGCTCGGCTTGTTGCACTTGGGAATAATCAAGAATATGGTGTCAATTATGAAGAGACCTTTGTTCTTATGGCTAAGATGACTATTGTTCGTACGATTCTAGCTCTTACTGCTTCCAATGATTGGCCACTACATCATATGGATGTCAAGAATGTTTTTCTTCATGGGGATCTTAAAGAGTGTATTTATATGATGCCACCCCCGGGATTGTTTCCCTCTCCAACTTCACGTGTGTAAACTTCGTAGTTCTCTTTATGGTCTCAAACAGGCTCCGAGGGCCTGGTTTGATAAATTTAGAATAACTTTATTACAATTTTCATTCAAGCAGAGCAAGTATGACATTTCATTGTTTCTTCGGAAATCAGACATGGGTATTGTTGTTCTTTTGGTTTATGTTGATGATATTGTGATCACTGGTTCCAATTTTGCTTTACTTGTCCAGCTCAAGACTCATCTCTCAGAATCCTTTCATATGAAAGATCTTGGATCTCTAACATATTTTCTTGGTCTTGAGGTGCATCATAGTCCCTCTGGTATTTCACTCAATCAACATAAGTATGCTAGTGACTTGGTGGTTACAAGTGGCCTACAGGAGGCTACCTTTGTTGATACTCCCATGGAATTAAATGTCAAGCTTCGCAAAGAGGAGGGTGACTTACTTACTGATCCCAGTTTATACAAGAAGTTGGTGGGTAGCCTTGTCTATCTCACCATTACTAGATCGAACATTTCTTTTGTTGTACAACAAGTCAGCCAGTTTCTTCAGACTCCTTGTCATCTTCATTTGGCTGTTGTTCGTAGGATCATACGCTATGTTCAGGGCACTTCTGCCCATGGCTTATTCTTTCCTGCAGGCAATTATCCTCGCCTTACTGTATAGTGATGCTGATTGGGCTGGTTGTGCTGATACACGTCGCTCCATCACTAGTTGGGCTGGTTGTCCTTAGGCGATGCGTTGATCTCCTGGAAGAGTAAGAAGCAAGATAGAGTTTCTAAGTCATCTATAGAATCTGAGTATCGGGCGATGTCTCTTGCTTGTTCTGAAATTATTTGGCTTCGAGGTTTGCTTGCTGAGTTAGACTTCTCTGAGACCGATCCTACACCATTACACGCTGATAATACAAGTGCTATTCAAATCACGGCCAATCCTGTCTATCATGAGCGCACAAAGCATATTGAAGTCGACTGTCACTCTATCCATGAAGACTTTGAAGCTCGTGTTATCACTTTTCCACATATTTCCATTGAACTACAAATTACTGATATCTTTACCAAGGCTCTCACTCGCCATTGACATTGCTTCCTAAGTAGCAAATTGATACTTGTTGATCAACCTGCATCAATTTGAGGGGGGCTGTCAATGGACAGGTTTGCTGTCCATATTTCTTTCCTTAGCTGTCCATATTTATTTCCTTGATTTACTACAATTAGCATAATATTTGACAGATTGTATAGAGATAGAATTAGCATATACTTATTTCTTTCTATGTATAAAATTCTTTGTATAGTTTATATAATAAAACAGAAATCTCAAGGCCAGATAATTCGGCGAATTCATACACTTTGATAGCATGTGCATGACATGTGAGGAAACGATGGATCATCTTCTTTTACATTGCAAGATTGCAAGCATCCCATGGAGCACGATCTTTGATCTCTTGGGGATCAATTAGGTGATGCCTTCTTGGGTGGTGGGACTCTTGACATGTTGGAAAGGCAACTTAGCCACATTATTGCATTCCTTTTGTGTAAGAAGGTCCCTTTGGGCATATTATGGTGTCTATGGAAGAAAAGAAACCAGTGGAGCTTTGTGGAGTGCGAATGAATTAAACTCTTTTTTTGTTCTTAACACCTTGTATAATTGGACAAAGGCTCATTATCGTGTTCCATTTTCTAATTCTAATTTCCAGAACTTTTTACCTCTTTTCCCTTTTGTTTGTTGAGCGGATCCATATATTTTGTGTACCGGGATAATATCCCTTTTCTATCACTAAATAATTTCACATGTTAATAATGTGAAATCATGATGCCTCTGCATGCATGCATAAGGATCAAACTAAAATCTACTTGCATCTTCACTTGCCAGAGTCAATGCCATCACTCAATCAAAACTTACTAAGATGCCCTGATTCATCACGGGGACAATCTCCTGCATGCTTAACCCCATACATAAGATACCAAATTAATATTCTCCGGCAAAAAGATAATTATAAAAGTCTTCTCTTTGCTAACTAGTGAGGGTATCTCAGGATGAAAATTGGCCATGTAGAAGAGAATTCAGGAGGCAGAACAGAAATAACTGCAGTTCAGCAACCCAAGGTACCAGAAGCAGACACCGATATTCTAGGACTGAAGCAATGCATTTCAAAAACCATTACAGTGATGCTTATTCAAAATCCCGTAAAGCATAGTACAGAACATTAAAACTACCATTTTTTATATTTAAGAAACAGAGGTGAATATAACTGGTACATTATTCCTATAAGAAGCATGTTTTAAGTACCAAATATATTCGATTCGTTAAGTTGATTATGTATTATTGACCTTTTTTTTCTTCTTTAGTTTCACTCAATTCACATATTTCTATTTTTTTCAATCCAAATGATAAAATTTGGTTTCTTTTTTGAGAGTTCTTTTATTTTTATTTTTCCAGAAATAGAACGCTTTTGATGCCCAATATTTTTTCTATTGATACATTTAGAAAAAATAGAAATGGAATGGCTTTTGATGGCCCATTATTTTTTCTTTCGATACATTTAGAAAAAAAAATGTTTTTTTTTTAAAAACCCTTAGAACTAAAAAATTTAATTCATTTATACATGCCATGATATTTTTTTATTTGTATAGTGGGGAAATCACAGCAAAAGAAATTCCAGAACTTAATAATTGGCTTCAAAAGAAAATTTTAAAATGCAAAAATAGTTTTTACCATTAGTTTGCTGCAATATGGTAACAGTTACAACATCACAGTAAGAGCAAGAAATAAGGTTTAACTAAATTTCATATGCTTACTAACCTATCAAAGTACACTCAAATTTCATTCAAGTTTAACAGGGCAACAAACGTACTTGGCAAGTAATCTAACCTGCATTTGAAAAGAAGAATGAATCACTTGTTTGGGACAGAAATGCCTTCTCAATTGAAGGAACTTCTGCCTCAAGCTGTTGAACACGAACCATAAGATCATGGCCTCTTGCAGAAGTTGTCATTACTTCTTCATGCAAGTCATGGAAAATCTCAGCAGCAAACCTTTTAACAATGACAGAAAAGTATATTATTATATGCAGCTATTATGTGAGAACTTCAAATGATATGTGGAAGCAAATCAAAATACAGTCAAGTGAGATCAAGCGGTGAGTACACAGGACAAATGATGGTAATCTTTTTGTCACCCTAGCAGCATTAATGACCTTGTATGCCAAGCTTGGAGCATATGCAGGGCTCCAATTGTGCGCTCAAAGCCCAATATTAGAACTTCTTTACTCAACAAGCTAAATAACCCAGAGTCAGCTCATGCCAATGACAAAATTTCAACAAAAGTCGGAAAAAAAAAAAAAAAAAAAAGAGGAATGAAGATCAAGTAAGACATCAATTCTTCCACACATTATCCTAAAAATTATGCCCGAAGTCCCAAAACCACCACTAGACCATAAACGACAGACTATAAGCTCAATTTCTTTTATAAAATAAGAAGTAATATTTTTAACAGAAAAATCTAGAAGTATTCAAAAGTAATCCGTCCATCTTCATGGTCCATAGGTTTCAGTCTTGATTGCAATTAAGTTTCCCAATTAGTCATCTAACTCAAATACCTGATTAATAATTCAAAATCTATCTTAAGAATATCGATCTCAGCCTCAGCGTCATTTGCCATTCTGGTTAACTCCAAAATTTTGAACTCAATCCTAATCAAGAATAACAAACTATAAAAAAATAAAAAAAAAACACAAAGCGATGCCAATATCAACGTAAATTAAATTAAAAATCAAAGGTCACCAAGTCTCAGAGTCAAGTTCCAAACAAGCTTCCCAAATTCAGCACAAAAAACAATCTTCAAAGCCTACTCCATTTCCATGGGGTCAATCCGGTCATATAATCGAATAAAAAGACAGGTTCCATATAAAACCTGCCGCAATTCGACCCGTAGTCGAATCATCAACACAGGAAAATGTTCAGAAACCCCAAGTTCAAACCCCAATGGCTCAGCATTTCTTATCACCACCGCAATTCACAGCCCAAACCACCCGAACAGAAAACTACACACAACAGAAAAAGAAGAAGCGAAATAACTAAAAAGGAGATAGGGGACTGACTCTGCAAGGTCGCCGAGCTGGCGCAAGAAACCGACGAGTCCAGCCATGGCCACGCCTTCCAAGAGAGCCTCGGGATCATCTCTATTGGCAGCTTTGTAGAGCTCCGGATCCGCCAAGCTGTACTTGTCCCTTATCTGGTACTTCAACAACGGCATTCCTCGTCTTCTTCTTATCCCAAGTCCGCAAATTCAAAACCCTAATTCTTAAGTTATACGCATTTCCCCAGCTCGAGAGCGGCTTAGAACTGGAGCAGATTTTCTTTTGGTTTTGGGAATAATGAGTGAATGAACAAACTAACGAATGAAGAATATACGGTGCTCAGAGTGTAGAGAGAGAGAGAGTATTTAATATTACCGAAGGAATTTAACAGATTTTTTAAAATGGAAACTGTTTATCTTGAAAGAATAATACTATATCCAAATCTTAAATAAATAAATTTTATATAAATTTTTTTGTAAAATAATAGATATCACTAATAAATAATAATTTTTTTTATATTTTTTTAAAATAAAGTCTATTTTTTTACAAGGATTTATATGAGATTTATTTATTTAGGATATGTACAAATCCTTAAACGAGAATGTCGTTTTCTAGTGCTCATCATCATACCCATTTTTATGTTCGACGCCATTTTCGGTCACGGTAGTATGTTTAGACGTAGAAAATTTCATCTCATTTTATTTTATTTTATTTTATTATTATTTTTAAAATTTTTATATAAAATATAATAAATAATTTAATTTTTTTAAATTTTAAAATAATAATAATATTAAAAAATAATAAAATAATATTTATTCAATTTTTATTTAAAATCATATCATTTCATTCCATCTTATCTTACTATTAAAACTGCCTGGATCCACTCTTCCATCTACAAGAAAATACCTGCAACTCTTCGTTTTCATCTGAAATACTCTTTATCTTATCTTGTTTGACTCGGATTTTACTTGTTTTTTTGGCAAATTTTGTCTGGTAAGGTGTACTGTCTAAATTGAAAGTATATATATAAAGCATAATACTAGAGCCACCGTTTGAACTCTCGCTAGGCTCTTTTATGTGTTTCTTTTTTTGTGTTTTGTTTTATATAGATTTTTTTAATATTTTTAAAAAATAAAAAAATTCACAATATCATTAAAAAATAATTTCCTAATCATGAAGTAAAAAATAAAAAATAAAAAAAATCCCAGCAGGGCCCCAGCGGGAGCTCCAATGAGAAGATTAATATTTTTTTTATTTTTACTTCGTGATTAATGAATTATTTTTTAATGATATTGTGAATTCTTTTATTTTTTAAAAATATATGAAAGTGTTAAAAAAATCTATGTAAAAAAAGAATTAAAAAAAAACACAGAAAAAGCCTAGTGGGAGCCCCAGCAATGACTCTAGTATTATCTATATATAAATAGTAATGAAATAGTATTAAATTATTTGTAAATAGTAATAAAATAATTTGAAAATATCTTAAAATAATTATGTTTCCAGACATACTTTAAAGATACGTTTAAGTGTTGAAGTGATCTCAGATGATCTGAGCTGATCTGTAAATAGTAATGAGTTAAGATATTTGAATGAGTTTTGTGAGTCTATTGAAATGTATTTGAATGTATGAAATAGATTGATATATGTTTTTAAAAAAAATAATAGATCCAACAGCCAAAGAGTTTGCATTCAAAAATCACATCAACCCACCTCAACTCATCTCAACTTATTTCATCTCATCATTATAATTTTCTCAAATTCCTACATAAAATATAATAAACAATTCAATTTTTTCAAATTCTAAAATAACTTTTCCAAATTTCCACACAAAATATAATAAATAATTCAATTTTTATTCTACTATTCATAAATCATCTCAACTCATCTCTAAATCCAAATCACTCGTAAAACCTGTGAACCATGCTAGCTAGTTTTTTTTTTTTTTTTGGTTTTGACAGCACCATGCGAGCTAGTTACATGTATCGGTACAAGAGTTTGTGATAGATTCTGAAAGAGATTTTTTAATAACTGTATTAACGATTATAAAATCTACTAACGATATCTTTCTTTCTACAAAATCAACCTTATAATTTAAACACAAGAACGAAGATGACCAATTTTAAGAAAAAGAGCTTGATTTTCGGTGAAAAATGCTTTAATTATAAAAAGATTTTATATAAATAAATTTATGATTTGACATAGTTCGATGTGATACGTCAGATTATAAAATTATTAAATAAAAAAATAGATTAATGAATCATATGAAACTACATCAATTTATAAATTTATAGCTGACTTATTTCAATTACGATATACCTGATTTTTTGTGTTCTTTCTTGCTACTAGGAATAGGAACATCCAAAGCTTCCTACCTTTAATCGGTTCTTGCTAACATTTAGATTTTAATGAGAGGAAAAACATGGTTTGGTAGAGTGGTAGTTAGTGAAGTAGAGGAGAAGTTCTTTCCTTTTAGGTGTCCTGTCTTGCTTTCTGGTAAATGCCTTTTGTTTATCTGCTCCTTTGATTTTCCAAGGAATATGTTGGCTGCTTTCCAAGGATGCTTGTCAATATCATTGACAAACAATCACAGGAGGTTAAGTTAATGATGAAACGTTTTTAATATTTCGTTTGGATAGTAAGATGAGATGAAATAATTTTAAATAAAAGTTAAATAAAATATTATTTTTTAATATTATTATTATTATTTTAAGATTTGAAAAAGTTGAATTGTTTATTATATTTTTTATAAAAATTTAAAAAAATTATAATAATGAGATGAAACTATTTCTATATCCCAATATAACGATCCAATTTTAATTATTATATGATTAATATTTTTGCGTGTGTTTGAAACCTCTTAAAAAATTATATCCCGTGACATCGGCTGATAATACTTTTATGAAATATAAATAAATAATAGTTCGTGCACTAATATTTGTCTCTATTCAATTGGAGGGATTTGTTTCTGTTGAGACCACCCTGTTAGGCAAGTCAACCGTTGGAACTATTATAAACTGAAAAAAAAAATGAAAATCATGTTCAAATTTCAAAATCAAGACATGATTTGTTCACATGCATGTCACGGATTACAGATTTTGAATTCTGTATACTATAATATAAAATTCTACATTACATTGGCATGTACTAATATTCATTATTACAGTTTTCTTTTTAATTTTTTTTTTCTAAATTTGCGATTTCACGTGATTCTTTTGCTTTATTGATACTTACCTATCATGAAATCTAAACGAATCTTTAACAGTGTACTAACAAAAGAATTAAATTATTAAAACTATAGCATAAGAAAACTGAAAATTTCAAGATCAAAATATAGAGATAAATCATATTAGATATTGAGTTGAGTTCAGTTGAATTGATACGAGAGTTGAAAATTGAATAAAGACTTTTGCTACTCATCATTTATACACACCAGTAACACTACACACCAAATTTATTTTTATTTTTTAAATTATTTTTAATTTTATTCTTATTAAACTAATTAAATTCTTTTACTCATTATCCATACACAACATATTTAATAAGAGAAAAAAAAAGTGTGGCATGTGGGAATGATGAGTAGAATTTTTCTTGAATAAAATATTGTTGAAATATAGTTTTTTAATATTATTTTTGTTTTGAAATTTGAAAAAGTTGAATTGTTTATTATATTTTGTTTGAAAATTTAGAAAAATTATAATGATTAGATAAGATAAAATGATACAAACAAGTAAGAATAGTGTTACTGGACCATCTGAAACTTATCGCTGATATGAACTTTTTTTACTTGGCACCACTATGTAGTGTCCTTATTAAAAAAATAAAGAAAATATATTTAAATGAAAAGGGCGTTTGAAAATATAAAAAGCAACAAAAAACTGAAACGCTAGGTTTCCTCTTCTCCTTTTGTATTTATGTTCTTTTATTTTTTATAATAAACTACGTGATGGTGCTACATCAAGTGGGCTTGAGCGGTAAACCTCAGATGGCCTAGTAGTATTATTCTTAAAAAAATAAAAGTTGTATAGATTATTTTAAAATTTAATCTTAAAAAGAAGTAACGATGGGGTTGATACACATACATATATATATAAATATATATATATATTTATATAAGCCTAGCTAGGACTATAAGAGCGTTGGATATAATGATGTAAACTTACTTAGCTTTAAAGCTTTAGTTGATTGGTTGGTGGGGGTACTTAATTATTTCAACTATCGAAATCGTTCTTCTCTTCCCATAGTTAACATCAAGGCCAACAACAACAACAACCATGTGGAGAGCGTATGAGCAGCTAATGCAGGAAGTGCATTATATTATACGCATCATTCTGCATAGTGGACATTGAGATTTAAGCACCATCTTACACTATAATATGTACCTTCTCTTACGGCTAAGCAAAGTCAATGTGTTATCTTTGGTAATTTTGTTGGTGATGGATGTAGTTATGGAGCCGGCTAGCTCGTTCTGTTGGTGTGTGCCCCCCATACACCAACTGCATTGATTGCCATGATAAAGATTATCCACACGCTTTCTAAACCAAAGCATGTAATTGACATTTTTTTTCTTGGTTGATAACCAATCGATCTACTTGTTGAATAAAAACAAATCGCATTCGGTAATTTCTTTCTTGACTGAGTCAAGGAACCTATAGTTCATTATCTATTTATTTTTATTATTTTACTCATCTCCTTCCGAATACTTTATTCCTAGCAAACCAAATCTCCCGTATATCACCTGTGACTATACCTTCCCAGTTAGTAAAAGAAGTGGGAATGTAGCAAAAAAATATTATAAAAATAGCACCAAACAGTCTCACTAAGAGACTAGTAAGAAAATAAATGAGAAACAGCTTTCGAAAAACTAACGGCACAACAGTTGCATTTAGAAGCAATAGAGATACCACAATTCCGAATATTGTCATTATAAGAGGGTTTTCCCCCTATCGGCCCTTAAAGCAAGCCCACGAGGGGTCATTGGAGAAATAAGTCAGAGAATCCGGCCAAGCCCAATCAAGACCTACGACCTTCCTCCAAAGAAGTCATTGAGTATCTGCAGAGTACTTGGTTTACGAGCAAAACCCACTCTCGAAGTAATTCACGCACAGAGAAAGCAGATGGTAGGGGCAGATGAGACTTGCCGCTCTGACACCATCCCGGTGATACTCTGCTCTCTGGAACCTGCACAGACAGGTAGGCGAGAAATATGGAGAATTCTCGACCTCCTGACAGCAGGCATGAAGAGGCTTAACGGGGAACACCCACATGATAAAGTGAGTCAGTAAGCCATGCCGTATTAATAACATCACTGCCCGGACTCCATGCCGCACTAATGACGCCGCCCAATAAGCCATGCTGCATTAAAGGATTTTAACAAATGAACAGTGGAAATGATATTGATTTTGGCATCGAAAACTCCCTGGCCACCACCAAGGCCCCCTATTCTTCGTATTTGCTTAAGTGTGCAGGTGAAAGTCTGAAAACCTGGGTTGCTAGAACCCGATCCAAAGGCGTGTGAAACAAAATGTTAACAGTGGCACTGTCTGTGGGATCTCTATAGACTTCACATGTCATTCTTATACCTGCGACAACCCATTATCAAACTGGGGGACAAGAAGAAGCGATGTTGACAAACATGGAAGCAAGGCTTGGCGCAATGAAGCAACTGGTGGGAAAACTAACTACCGAGGTGTTGACCCTTCGAAAGGAGAACAAGTCGCTCAAAGTAGCCACCAACGATCCAAAAAATGAAGCGAAATCCAACAATAGCGAGTACGTGGGATCTAGGAATGCAGGAGAAGGAGGTGATGCATAGAAAAAAGAAAAAACATGCAGGACGAGCTGTGTAACCTCAAAGGGAAGTACGAAGAGATGGCGAGGAAGATGGGCACATCGTCATCATTAGACCAATTGCTCACCAGTACGGGCCTACCCTACAACGAGGAGGTGATGGCCATATCCCTACTACCAAAGTTTCGAGTGCCTCTCATGGACATGTACGATGGGACTAGAAATCCCCTCGACCACCTAGAAACCTTCAGAGCCCGACTTTGTATGGTTTCCTGGAAGAAGTGGTCTGCAAGGCTTTCCTGCTGACCTTGAGAGGGCCAACGAGAGTATGGTTTGGGTCTTTGGCACCCGGGTCCATAGAAGGCTTCGGGGAGCTGGCCCGCTTGTTCCTTGCACAATTTATGGCGAGCCAGAGAAGGAGGTGCCCCATGGCGTACCTCCTCACCATCAAGCAGGGGGAAGACAAAAGCCTGAAGGCATACATATCCAGGTTCAATAAAGAACGAATGACTACAGACGACCAGGACGATAAGATAACTTTGGAAGCACTCCTGAGAGAAGTGTGACCCCAATCCCAATTCATGGCAGAATTGGTGAGGAGAACTCCCGCCACGCTGCAAGAATTCATAGATCAAGCCGACAACTATATCAATGCCAAGAACACACTTCGTTCCTTGATTGAGCTGAGGAGGAAAGAACTGGAACAGGCAGAGAAGAAATGGAAGGTGCCAACCAAGGGCAAGGCCTGCGAGAAGCAAGATAAAGGGCCGCGTGACAACAGAAGAGAAGAAGCCCCTACAAAGGGCCTAGGGCTTCGATTTGACCGACCGATGCTCACCATTCAGAAATAGGACAACCAACTTGCCCAAGAAGACGATTACAAGGGCATTAGCTGCCGCTATTGCACCTACCACCAGTCCCCCAGTCATAACACCAAATATTGCCTTTCCTTGAAAGAGGGAAGGGAACAGGCTGGGCAGTCGAGGCTGTGGTACCCTCCCACCCGAAAGTTAAAGAGGGAGTAGAGGTAGAGATCGCGAGAAATAAGTGCAGAAAGAGTCAGAAGGCCAATGAAGGAAGGGAGCCTGAGGCAAAGGGTGGTTGCACAGGGACCCCAATGAGATCGCACCGACAGGGTTGCAACCTCATCCAGGCGAAAGGCACACGCCAGGTGAGTGAGATACCAAGAAGTGTATTCAGCAAAGTGCCACCCCACCAAGTACAGAAGAAACGACCTGGCCCCCATCATTTCCTTTGGAGAAGATGATGAGGAGGGAGCTCTCTACCAGCATGATGATGCCCTAGTATTGACTATGCTAGTCGCCAACTTCACCACTAGGAGGATCCTTATCGACAATGGCAGCTCAGTAGACATCCTGTTTTGGGAAGCCTTTACACGGATGGGGATAGATGCTTCCCGACTCCAACTTGCCCCATGCCACTGAAAGGTTTCTCCGGAGACATGGTTCAGTCGGTTGGAACTATCACATTGTCCATCTTGACAGGCAACTCCCCCTCGATGGCCTCTGTCATAGTCGACTTCCTGGTGGTGAAGGCTCATTAGTCATACAACGCCATAATCAGCGGACCCACCCTCAAGAACCTGAGGGCGGTAACATCGTCTTATCACTTAAGGATGAAGTTCCCAACCTCTTAGGGGGTGGGAGAAATTCGAGGAGAACATGTCCTAGTGCAAGAGTGTTATGCACAAGAATTGAAACGGAGGGGCGACAGGGTATACATGGTCCATGCCCACAGGGCACCGAGTGTCTGCGGGAGTTTTACTGCGATAGAGCCTTAGACTTGTAATTTATATTTCCATGTCGATAGCGTAAATTCCATTAATGAAAATATGGCTTTTTCAGGGATAAAATGTATCTCTCCAATCTTGACTCCTTACTCCATCAACGTAATTTTCATCAATGTAATCAACGTAATCTCCATCAATCTAATCTCCACCGACGTATTTCCATCAACGGAATCTTAATCGACGACACGTACCTCCCCGCGAGGTACCAAAGGTATGAGTTCGCTTAAGGCTACTTTATCCTTCTCGCGGCGGAGAGCGGGCCAGCCCTGGGCAGTTAGACATTTACCTTCCTCGTTAGTATCAACAGGTGGGAGCGGGTCCTGTCCCAAACTGTCTGGTAACTTACCTCCCTGCGGAAGGTAGAGGGTGAGATGCGCCTTCAGGCTATCTTGTCCCTTCTGCGATGGAGCGTGGGTCTAGCCCCTCAGCTGCTTGATAACTTACCCTGACCTTCGCTACAACGAAGAGTGAGATCAACATCAACTTGACCCAACACTTTCCTTCCCTGTGGTGTTAATGGGCGAGAGTGGGTTTAGTCCCAAACTACTCGACTAATTACCTCCCCATGAGGGCTAAAGGATGGGCAGGCAGCCTAACCTCCCTCGCGAGGAGAGCGGGCCCAGCTACTAAGCTCCCTAAACAACTTATGCCGCCCCATCATGGTGAAGAGTGAATCAGCTATTCAGCCGTCCGACACTTACCTCCCCACGAGGCACCAAAGGGATGAGTCACCCCAAAGGCTGCTTTATCCTTTTCACGGTAGAAAGCAAGCCAGCCCTCGACTACCCAACATCTACCTTCCTCGTGCTCGTCAACAGGCAGAAGCAGGTCCAGTCCCAAACTGCCCAGTAACTTACCTCCCCGCGGGAGGTAGAAGGCGAGATGTGCCTTAAGGCCATCTCATCCCTCATGTGACGGAGAGTGGGTCCAGCCCCTCAGCTACCCGACAACTTACCCCGACCTCCACTATAACGAAGAGTGGCACCAGTCTGACCTAACACTTACCTTCCTTGGGGTGTCAACGAGCGGGAATAGGTGCAATCCCAAAATGCCAGCTACTTACCTCCCCATGAGGGCTAAAGGATGGGCAGGCAGCCCAACCTCCCTCGCGGGGAGAGCAGGTCCAGCTTCTAAGCTGCCCAAACAACTTACCCCGCCTCCATCACAGTGAAGAGTGGATCTGCTGCTCAGCCGTCTGACACTTACCTCCCTACAAGGCACCAAAGGGATAAATCAAGCTAAAGTCTGCTTTATCCTTCTCGCGGCAGAGAATGTGCCCACCCTCGGCTACCCGACATCTTCCTTTCTCGTGGGCGTCAACAGGCGGGAGCGGGTCTAGTTTCAAACTGCCCAGTAACTTACCTCCCTTCTGTGATGGAGAGCGGGTCTAGCCCTTCGGCTAACTGAAAATTTATCCTGACCTCCACCACGAAGGAGATTGGGATCAACGCCGACCTGACCCAACACTTACCTTCCCTGTGATGTCAATAGGTGGGAGGGGGTCCAGTCTCAAACTGCCTGACAACTTACCTCACCCCCACACAGCGAAGAGTGGACCGACTTCTCAGCCATCCAAAAAATTACCTCTTCGGGAGACCAAAGGGGACGGGCTTGACCTAAGGCATCTCGACCCTTCCCTTGACGAAGAGCAGGTTACTACCCGGCACAACATCATCTCCAACAATGGAACACCAAGTGAGCGACGCCTTGGACTTCTCCACCAAATGGAACGCCGAGCGACTAACGCCTCACGTCTACGACAAAACAACCTAGGTTTACAAATTTTGCACTCATAGATCGAAGATGAATTATACTAACTTATTTATTTTGTCCAGCGGTACCATCTTCTCAGCCATCCGACAAACTACCTCCTCAGAGGGACCAAAGGGGCGGGCTTGACCTAAGGTATCCCGATCCCTCCCCTAGTGGAGAGCGGGTATGGTCCTTCGATTATTCGACATAACATCATCTCCAACAATGGAATGACAGACAAATAGCTCCTCAGGATCCTCGTCGAACTCCTCCACCAATTGAGAGGCCAGAGCGACACTATCCCTCAACTACGCAGTGGCTCACGCCCCCCGGGAGGCCAAAGAGGAGGGAGGGCTTAGCCTAAGGTATCCCGGTCTCTCTCCTTCCAGAATATAGGCCCGTTCTCTTCGCGACCTAAGAAATGAGTCGATACAAGAAGGGGAATGTTCAGTTGGCAGGGTTGGCACTGGTAGGGTCACCTGAGAGTGAGCTTGGCATAAGCTCCTTCCCTATCGAGCCCCACGCTTTAGGAGTACGTGATCCCTTACTCTCTCCAAATCTTCCAGGTAGCCGTGATTCCAGGCATCACTTATGTCTTTGTACACTCGTTAGTCTAAGAGACCAACGAGAAGATCGGGGGAGCCAAACACTGTGTTCCCATGGATTTGCCTCGGTCTACAACGCCAGCGAAGGAGGTTGGGGAGCCAAGTATTGAGTCCCCCTGGATTTGACTTATCCCTCGTATCAAGCCCGAAAAGCTGACAGAAGAAAAAGCAGAGGAAAAAGGATACTAAGGAAAAAACAGAGCAAATGACAAAGGAAAAAGAAAGACAATTTTATTAATAAGTTAAATGCATACAAAGCACGAACAAATAGCCGCAAGGGCTTCCAAAGATACTTGGTCAGATTTCTTTACAAGAAAAGGAAATAATGTGTCTAACTTTACAAACAGAGCAACATGAACAAAAACTAAGGCACAGGATCATCAGGATTCTGCTCGGGAGCATTGGGGACTGGCGCTGGCGCATTAGGATTTGGTTCAAGAGCTTCAGAATCATAAGAAAAGGCGTTAGGAATCATGTCCCTACCCAAGGTGTAGCCATGCTCGAGCGTGTCAGGGTCTGGAGGGAGGTCACGTGGGTCAAGGGCTCTTAAGGTTGCATTTGAATATTGAACTGAGTTGAGTTGAGCTGAGTTTTTTATGAATAGTAGTGAGTTGAGATGGTTGAGTGAGTTTTGTGAGGTCCACTTAAGATGAGTTTAGGTGTGTTTGGATGTTACGATGAATTTAGATATATTTATAGGAAGTTGTAAAATAATTGGGTTCCACCATGAATCTCTACTCTTCACCTGACATTGTTGTCTCCCTTCAAGAGCACCAAACCTGCTAAAGAAAAAAAAGTTTCTACAAGCTTGCACTTCATTCTGGCACAAGGAACAAATGTCAGTTGTGGGGGCCACCCAACACGTGTAAACTTGAACTGCACTCACTTGTGGGGCCCAGCCATGTCAATTTTCAGTTCTGGTGCAAGGAACTCATATAGTCCCTTTCGGTTTGAGTTGCCGGGCTATTCACAATTCAGGGGTTTAGGTGAAAATGGGTTTGTCAGTTGTGTGGCCTAACCAATGGGTTCAAACTTGAACTGCACTCACTTGACGACCCATATGTGTTTGGATGTTCAAAGCAGCCTAAAAGTGAAGTGCACTCAGCTGCTCTGTGCATCCAAACGAGCCCTAAGTGTGCCTCTAGGGCTCCTGAGTCTGCCTGAGGGTTCTCCAAGATGTGGTCATGCATCCTCTTAAGGCTTTCAATGTATCCGTAAGACCAAACCTGGTTGCAGAAGAATACAATTGACCTCAGCTGCCCTGCTAAGCGGGGAACAAACCCCTGAACTTGAGACAGGTCACTTCATAGATCTTCAATGACCACCGTTTGGGAGTCTAGTCTCTTTTATGCTCCCTTTAAGTTGTCGGATGCTTAGTCAACCTCTTCTTCTCTTGGCTGGCAGCAACTTGGGCGACTGTGAATGAGTCTTTCCATCCTTCCAAAGTTGCAGAACGGGACTAGCAGTCTTTGTCCAACTACCCAAGCCGTTGGGCCGCAGAATCTCGATTGAACCTCATGTTGGCATTCTCCACCTACAACTGGCTCAGTGATTCCTCAAAAGCTGCCACCTTCACGGTTAGTTTATCAATTGCCCCTCGGTCGAGCTCCTCATCGCCAACGCATTAAGGACTTCATTATGAGCCAACTCGGCCTACTGCCGTGACATGCTCAGCTTTTAATGTCTTCCGTCGATGATGGAGCTGCTTGACCTGCCCCCGGCTCTTTTTGTGAGCAAGCTAGGCTTTCACTAGCTTCACTTCCAACCACTCATTCACCTCCCTCTCTCCCTCAAGCACATTGCAGGGCTTGGCGCGCCAGCGAGCAGAGGACCTAGTTCTCTTCTTCAACAATTTCCTGGTTGTCCACAATAAAGGTGGCCAGCCGAGATGCACCTTGTTGGCAACAAAAACAAAAGCGGGAATAGTCAACGTAGGAATCCTAAGTAATAAAATAATAAAAAAGAACAAACCGATGTGAGAGACCCCAGAGAAGAAGCCCATCAAGGATTCGGTCACCCGTTCGAGAGACTCTACTTGAGCTCCCCCTGTGATATAGGGGAGAGAAGAATGACCACTACGGGGCTCTCTTAGAGGGATGGCTGGGTAGTTGCCCTCACATCTCCAACAACACCTTTAACCCTCTCAGTAAGGATGATGGAAGGCTGAGAGAAGGTGGCCCTCAGCGGCAGAAGGAAGTTCTTCACCAAGACTTTGAGGCCCCCTCTCTCACTGGAGCTCTGCGGACTATCTCCCTCGCTCCTTGCCTCCATGACCACCTCAATTTCCGCAGCTGACAACCTTATGACAAGCCCGGGAGAGAGAGCACCGGTCGTCTTCTTCGCAACAAGGTTAAGAAACCACAACCAACTTTGGCTCCACCCCGTCCCCTCTAGAGGTCTCCTGACAGGCTCCTCAGTTGGGGCCACTGGAATCTCAATGGCAGCAGTGGCAGGAGCGGGGCCCCTTAGAGGCGGCTGCATGCGAAGGGACTCGAGGGAAGACATCCCCCCACCCACTCCTAGACTGGAACCCCCTATGCAATCCTCAGTAGCACCCTCGAAGATTTGACCCTCAATGGCAGACTGTGCCATAGATAGAGAAAATGAGACCATCTCCACGTTCACCTCAGGAGGAGGCTCCACTAATTTTGACTGACGAGGAGCTGGTTCCTAAAGTGCCCCATAGAAATGCGTTAAGAGCATATTTACCCCGTGGGAAAACCTGTGCGGGCCCGTCGGTGTGGCTGGCACAGCTGGGACTGCGTGGAAGGGGGATAGTCAATGCCTCCAAGACGATATACATTTTTCCTCCCTGGCTCCTTTGTGGATTCGATTGACGAATATATGAGGTCGGCAGTGGGGGAGGCACAAATGGCGAAGGACGTCATACCTCAATCAGCGTTGAGGATTGCCCTAAAGGAAATCGAGGAGGGGAAACTGGGCTGCTGTCTGCCCTAGCAACCTCCGTGTGAACTTTCTTCCAATTGCCTGTGGAGGAGGGATTACAGAACGCTTCCGAGCTGGGGTGGCTCTGGGCTACATGGGAATGGTGCGGTCATCGAAAACGGTGTTGCAGATAGGAGGCAAGAAGACCCTTATATTTTCCTCCCAAGGAGAGCCTCTGAGAGGGCACCGATCTAGTGTCTCTGAGAGGCCTTTGGTCATATTGCTTTGTTGTCAGGGACACCCCCCATATGGCCCAAATAGGGAACTTGCAGCAATTCACCTGCCTGACCAAAAATTTCTACACGACTGGACACGAAGAAAAACTTGGGGGTCCAATCCTTAACTTTGCGATACCACGGTTCCAAAGAAATAAGGGTGTGCATCGCCCTAAAACTGTAAATATTCTCCTCATGCTTTATAAGGTTGAGTCAAGAGAAACTCGAGACCATTAAGGTCAGCGTGCTCTGAGTCTGACTCTGACAAAACTCGCTGCCAGAGGTTACAACAATACTAAGATCCTCCAAGCATTTGGGTAGAGTTGAGAGGGGGCCAATGCGAGGTGATCCAGTAGGTCATGAACAGGGCGAGAGAAGGGTAACTTTACATGCTAGGGAAGATGGCGGCCTTCGAAGCATAACCCTCATCTTCAACAGCCCCCTTACGAGGCCCAGGGACCTAAAAAACCACATTCTCAGGGACATGAAAGGTGGAAGCTAGTGACAATAAGAACTCGGGGGGTGACATTTGAACGCCAGTTATGTCCAATGTAGAATTGCTCCACAGTGTGAACCTCAGGCTGGTCCAACTCCCTTGGAATTTTAGGTTGAACAGTCTTCTTGGGAGCCATAAGATTGAATTTGAAAAAGGCAACAGAGAGGAAGAAGAGTCGAGCAAAGGGAACGAGAAGACTAAAATAGGAAGAGACGAGGATGTGAAAAGGGTGGAAAAAAGAGGGCATAGTCGTGTTTATATAAAGGGGAAGTGACGGAACGGGGGATACGAAGGGTTTCGAATCCCGTGAAATGCGCAACACGATGTGACGTGGAAAACTAAATGGCACCTCGAAACAAGTCTTTGTAGTCTAAGTTGCTAGGATATAAAGGATAAAAATGTAAAAGAAGGAAGGAGAAAAGCCAAAAAGAAGGCCCCAACGACAAGAGGGTAAACTTAAATAAATGGCAGCGAAAATTAACATCTCAAAGTCGTGGGAATGCACGTGCCCAACAGAGCTGGCAAGACGTAGATGCATCCCACAGCATGTACTGTGCAATGCAACGTGGAGAGAAGGAACCTCTTGACACCATCAATGCTGAGATGACTGGAAGGACGCGATCAAGTACGAAACCCAACCGTCAGAAAACGTGCCAATAAAATCGGGAGGAGAATTGTCACTCGACATCATTGAAATAACGAAAAAGCCATACGGGCATAATCTTGAGCGGGGAATCTTACAATAGAAGAGCTGGGAGAGTAATAACCGCCCATTTCTAGGGAAGAGGATCTCAACAACAGAAACAACGTGAAAGTATATAGTGAGAAGATTAAGGCAAAAAGGAATTCCCATCGGACTACTCCGATAAGAATCGGCAGGGTAATTGTAAGGGGTTTTTTTCCCCTATTGGCCTTTAAAGCAAGCTCACGAGGGGTCATTGGGGAAGTCAGAGAGCCTAGCCAAGCTCAATCGAGACCTACGACCCTCCTCCAAAGGAGTCAGTAGGCCTTTATAGAGTACTCGGCCCACTAGCAAAACCACCCCCGAAGTAATCCGCCCACAGAGAAAGTGGATGGTAGGGGCAGATATGACTCGCCGCCCTGACACCATCTTGGTGACACTCTGCCCTCTAGAACTTGCACAGGCAGGTAGGCGAGAAATATGGAGAATCCTCGATCTCCTGACAGCAGGCATGTAGAGGCTTAACGAGAAACGCCCGCAGAATAAAGTGAGTCAGGAAGCCACGCCGCATTAATGGCATCACTACTCGGACTCCATGCTGCATTAATGACGCCGCTCCAAAAGCCATGCCGCATTAAAGGATTCTAACAAATGAACATGGAAAGGATACTGACTTTGACATTGGAGACTCCCCGGCCATCACCAAGGCCCCCTATTCTTCATGTTTGCTTAAGTGTGCAGATGAAAACCCGAAGAGTCGAGTTGTTGAAACCCGGCCTAAAAACATGCGAAACATGACGTTAACAATCATTAAGGGTAAAACCATTGTGCCAAAGTTTCCAAACAAAAATGTAAAGTTTGTGTCTTGCGATACTAATTAAGGAAATGATAAAAACATGAAATTTCTTATATAGTTAAAATATAAACGGTGATTTCACTGTTTATGAGTATGTTCAAGTGTACACAAATTTTGTATCCTTAACATAACTCTAATAATAGGTCTGTAATCAAGTTGAGCCAATCTTTGGATTGGCGAGCTCAACCCAAAAACAAACTAAAGCTGAATCAACTAAACTTGAGTTGTTTATTTTTTGGATAAGATTTAGAAATTAAAAAATTAGAGAAAATGAAGAAAATTCTAAATTTAATGAAATTTTTACAACTAGCAAACAAACCTTATCAAATTAGCAAATTATAAAAGTTTATAAATAATTAATATGCAACTAGTTGATATTTATCCATAATAACCATATATTACATGTCTACATAAATTACTTATACAATACACGATATAATAATATATTTCATCATTTCTTATATAGTTCTTACATACTAGTATTTAAAACTATTATATCCTACCGACTAACTATCATAAAAATTATAAGATAGTTACTATAATTTAATAACTTATGTACTTAAGCAAATAATATATAACTATGGAGTATATTTAGTATGTTGGTATAAGTGACTAGGTTATATACTATATATTTAATTATAAAAGTCACTTTGCTTATATTATTAACTTATATATATATAAACACATACACGTACGTACACATTTACCGATGTATGGACAAGCTTAATTGAGTCAAGTTAATGAATTGAGCTATAAACGCGTAGGGCTGAGCACCGACAATGTCGGAGTCGGAGTGCCCTACCTTTGACTCCGACTCGAATTCGCATAGCCTCCGATCTGACTCCGACTCCGAGTTGTTGGGGTAGAGTCAGATTTAGACTTTTTTATTGGGCTTTTTTTCTTAGTCCATTTGAAATTTCAATTTAACATTTTTGGGCTCTCACTAATGGTTTCCAGATTTCAATTTTTTTTAAAAAAAATATTTTTTTCAAATTTCAATTTTATTAAAATACAACCAAAATTGAAAATATAAATCATTGTGCAAATTAATGTTATTATAAATTAGTATTATATGTTATTATATATTAATGTTTATACATTAGTATTACATGTTATTACACATTGATTATTATATATTACTAGTAGATGTTATTATACTTTAGTTATTATACATTAATATTATATGTTATTATAAATTTATATATTTGTGTTTATTTATACATTAGTATTAAATGTTATTATAGATTAGTTATTATATAATTAGTATTACATGTTATTATACATTAGTGTTTATACATTAGTTGTTATTATATATTAGTGTTACATAGTAGTAATAGTTGATAGTATGATGTTTACATATACTAAACTATTATTAGTCAATTTATATTATAGTACAAGTATATTATTTTATAATAATTTACTCATTCTAATATATTATTGAATTTAACTAACTATATAAGTTATAGTTATATAAAAAATATATATGATTAATATATAGAAAATACATATATTTTTATAAAATATGTACAATATCAGAATCGGAGTCGGATTTTTAGATTTTTGCTCAGATCTATAAACGAGCGAATCTTAATGAGCCTTAGCCGAATCGAGTCAAGTTTAATCGGATATATGTCATTTACTAATTGAATGGGAATAAGCTTTTACAAGTGAGTTTTTTTTTTCATGAGTTGAGTTCAATTCCAGTTTAACTGACTGAGTATCGAGTGGGCTATCGAACATATTGATTAATTTACAGTCCTAGACTCCTATCTACTAATTAACAATCCATACTTTCGTAATTATTTTACAATTTTGGAATTAACTATTTCACACTCACAAATGTGTACTCTGAACATATGAAAAAACTATTATGCATTAATATATAAAATTCGAAGTCAAAGAAACCAAAACTCGTTTTTTGGGCACATTTCTTTTATGTAATCTCCATGGGGGAGCCTTTGTATTTGCGGTATTAATTTCAAAATTGGGTGTTGATTTTTTTCCCCTCGTATTTTATTGGGTATCCATAATTATTAGGCCTAGTTTGAATAGTAAGTTAAGTTGATATGAGATGAATTGAAATAAAAGTTAAAAGTTAAATAAAATATTGTTAGAATATTATTTCTATTTTAGTATTTAAAAAAATTGAATTGTTTATTATATTTTGTTTAAAAATTAAATTTATAATAATTAGATGAAATAAAATAAATGAATTAAGATGATTTCTGAAAACAACCGAAGTCTTAGAGATTTGATGAGATAGCTAAAATAAGTCAAAGCGGCCAACATTACGGTTAACTTATCTCAACTCATCTCAAACCAATCATTGATGAAATCCACTAATTTTTAATTTTTCATAAAAAAATTTAAACTCATCTCAATCTATTTCGTATATTCTAACCTAAAAATTAACTCATCTCAATCTAAAAAAATTAAATCCATCTTAACGAGATTCACAAAATATTATAATTTATAATTTAAATTCACCTCAACGTCGAAACGTAATCGTTTTCGTCTTGCTATTGTCTATCAATAAATAGCTCATTATTGGTAGGGGATTCTAATCAGCAAAAGAGTAACGAAACAGTACGTACGATGGACGGATATTGGAAAGAGACACGATTATATATCGATGATTGGGAAAAGTGAGGTACGAAGCAACTTTCCGCTCATTGCGTTCGAATTCCTCTTCTTTGGCTGTCTCTTTGTACTTGTTTTGGATCTTTTCTTTTTTGAAAGCCACGCTTTCTTCCTTCGGCTTTGCGCTTGAGCTTGCATGCATGCCGCCTGCTCATCCCAGAGTGACTCAATTTGCCAAAGCACTGCATGGCCTCATTATAACTCAAAACTCAAAAGCAAGCAAGGTCTTCAAAGAGCCTAATGCTTATAAGGACTTGGCCCAATTGCATGTGGGTTAGGTCCGGATCACATTTACACGAGGCAGGAGACAGAGAGGGCTTGGAGAATTGAGGGATCGAGCCGCTCCAAATTAAAAATCCCCCCACCTTGCTTTGCAAGCTTGTGCTATGTACAGCTTAGTACTTGTGTTTTTAGGCACTCGGGCTGTTGGGCCCATTTTACATTTGCATCCTAGTTTTCCCATATCCGCTCGTTTCTGGGTCTTTGTTTCTGCAAAACGATTCCTCGACAACAAATGAGATTGGAAAATCAGCACCAAAAAGAGATTAACGACAAGGAAAAAGTGTAGATCATCGATATTTCTATCATGCAATTTGCACATTTTTATTCAAGAAAAGAGTTTTTTACTTGTAAGTAGGTCATCATGTGGAAGGACAGTACACCCTTCAAACTACTGATACGATGAAATTTGATTGCAACAAAAATTTAAAACGAGACTCTTTTACAAATTAATTTACATATATATATATATATAGAAAATATATTTGCAACCGTGAATTATGCAACCGCCGCGTAATCGCTTTGAAAAAAGTGAATAAAACATGGGACTCACATGAAAAAAATTAATTTTTTAATAGTGAACCCCACTCTTTTTCAAAGCGGTTATACGGCGTTTACGCACTTCACGATTATATGTAGAATTACTCATATATATATATGTATATATATAGGCAAGTACATATGATCAAAGACCTAAACTTAATTAGTAATAAAATATATAAAACTATACAAAAAAGACAGTTGAAATTACTACTAAACATACATACATATATATATATATGATAATAAAATTATAAGCAAAAACAGTAACATATTTTTAAGTCCTATTATGGATTAATGCCCACTAACAAAGTGATCAATGAATTAAGTAGTGTTTGGTTGCTCTGATTTTAATGAGCTAGAAGAGCCTTGCATTGATACCAATGATTTGACTTATAATTGCGTACGTTGATCTTTACAATTTGCACAAATCTTCATGTTATCTGTGCACATATTACTATCCTTAGATTGTCTCTCTCCTAAAATGTGGTAAATATCATAAATAGTATTTTCAAGCCATGCATCGAGTACTTAATTAGCCATGACTCATGAGTAAACTACGATCGTTCGAATATTGCAATATTAATTGTAATTCAGAAAGAGGAGAGAGAAGTATATATGATAACGATGAAAAAGATCTATTAGTCAAAATTATAATTGAAATTTCTTAATATCAATATAAGTTGCAAGAACTTTTAAACAACATTATAAATTAATACTATTCATTTGGATTCTGATATGAGAATTCAGATTTCAAACTTGGGCCAGAATCTTGCTCGGATTAGTCCGAATCAAATTCGAGCCAGAACCCGAATGAAACCGATTTTAAAAACCCATAATCCATTTGAACTATTTGCCACGAGTTAGCTACTGCAAGTAGTCTAAAAAAGTTTTGCTAGAACAACTTTTTCATAAATAATGTAGAATCCATTTACCAACTTTTTTATAATATTCATGATATCAGATTGTTACAATCCCCCACTCAAATATTTGTCATCTTCCTCGACAAATTGTAATGATATATATCAAAATTAATATAATTGAAGTATCCTTTAAATTATTATAAAGGTAATTATTAATAACTTCTTCCTCTTAGAAAATGTTGAATCATTAACCAAACTCATGATCTCATTGTTACTTCTCCCTCTCTTTGCTTCCTGCATGCTCAAAAGTAGTATTGCATGCAATTAATGATCTCAGTTCACTGCCTGGTTTGTTTTTACATATTATCCCATCTCATCTTATCTAATCATATTCATGTAAAATGTGTACTGTTATAGTGACTTCTCTTTAACATTACTCTCACAATTAAGGTGAAAGATCTGGAAACAAGCTGACAGATTTGGTCATAAACCGGATGCCTTTTCTTCGCTTGGAACACCTCGACAGCCGTATATTCAATTCAAAAGCCTAAGGATCAAGTCAAACTAGTAGCTAGCTAGCTAAGTACGGCGTTTTTTTTTTTTTTTTTTTTGGGCCAAAGATATTACAGATATATACCTACAGCCCTGATTATTAGAATATTTAAGTATTTAAGTGGAAGTTTGTATAACGATTTGAGATTATGAGATGAGATGAACATAAAATTTGAATAAAAAATTATTAGAATATTATTTTTATTTTAAAATTTAAAAAAATTAAATTATTTATTATTATATTTTATGTAAAAATTTAAAAAAATTGTAATAATTAAATAATATATATGATATGAGATGAGTTAATTAGAATCTCTCAATAATCTCGTCATGTGATTCACGCCATACAGTTAATTTTATTTTAATTAAAATCGCAAATAATCGTATATATATATTAACTCTCTCTCTCTCTCTCGCTCTCTACGACGGCAGCACTGAAGAATCATTGCTCGAAATAATGAAGGTGTCGTTTTCTATTATAATCAACGGTGGAATGCAGCCTAGCTTGAATTAATGCATGTCACATTAAATGTTTACTCTAAGGCAAGATGATGGCAATTATATATATATATATATATAAACACACACATACATACATTAAGTGTTTACTCTAAGGCAAGATGATGGAAATTATCTCTCCTTTCGGCTGAATTTGTGTACTGAATTATTAATCCCACAATTATACAGAAACAAAAGTCGTTTGTTTATGTAATCATGTCTATATATGTAGAGGATAGAAAATAGCTAGAAAATATAATAGAAATTGAGATAGAGAAGAGAGAAAGAGAGAGAAAAGACATTTATATTTGTTTTATTGATCTTAATTGTTATTGAATAAAAGGCATATAATATCCTATTTGTAAGGAAATTACATTGAGATAAGATTAGATAAATATCTTAATCATAATTATACAAATTAAATTAAGATAATATCAAATTAAATTCTTGGATTTGATATAATTATCTCCAAACTAGAGAATTCCATAAAAAGTGTGTCCAAAGGAGAAGTCCAGATTCACCTAACATTTTGTGGACGGAATCTTAAGCAATATATATGAAATTATATGAATAAGAAATACGGGATTGGTAGCAATTAGCTAGGTTTTGAATTTTCTACATACAAACAAAAAAGTTTTATAAAAGATTTCATTTCCGCTGAATGGTGAAGTACTTATACAATTACAAGCTGACAAGGCATGAATAGCTATAACTGAGGGACTTACGAGGAAGGTACCTCGAAACACAGTCAACTCGAGGAACCCCACTCACCTAATTCATTTATCAGGCTACTAGCAAGCCCACTACTGCCTATAAAACCCCTTCCAATCTCATTCAACGCCACAGCGGCCACACACTTCGTTACCCCTCTCTCTCTCTCTCTCTCTCTCTCTCAAATTTCTTATTGTGATTGAGTATGACTGCCCAAGTGATGCCTGACAAACCCCTTCAGGGGATTCATGCTTTAGGAAGGGAAAACACTCCTCCTCCGCCCTCTCATAAAAGGTACTTCCTCTCTCACAATTCTCTTTCTCTTCGATCAGTTTCATCCAACTCGTTTCTATATATACGTGATATATATCTCACAAAGCTGAATTGTTGGTGAAAACAACGAATAAGAAATCAACTAATAAAGTATTTCTTTTGTTATGTTGGTATAGGTTGGAGGGAAAGATTGCCATTGTCACTGGTGGTGCTAGAGGCATTGGGGAAGCAACGGTGAGGCTTTTTGCCAGACATGGTGCCAAGGTGGTCGTCGCCGACGTCGAGGATACCCTTGGAAATGCGCTCGCCGATTCCTTAGCTCCTTCAGTAACCTATTTTCACTGTGATGTTAGCTTGGAAGAAGACATTCAGAACTTGATTGAGTCGACCATTTCCCGCTACGGACAGCTTGACATCCTTTTCAACAATGCCGGCGTCCTTGGAAATCAATCCAAGGCCCATAAGAGCATCGTAGACTTTGACATCGATGAATTTGATCGTGTAATGCGTGTCAATGTGAGAGGGGTAGCGCTAGGAATCAAGCATGCGGCTCGCGTGATGATTCCCAGACGAGTTGGGTGCATCATTTCGACGGCCAGTGTCGCCGGAGTCATGGGAGGGCTGGGACCGCATGCTTACACGGCTTCAAAGCACGCCATTGTTGGGCTTACGAAGAACACAGCGTGTGAACTGGGGCGCTACGGGATTAGGATTAACTGTATCTCTCCATTTGGGGTGGCCACACCCATGCTAATCAATGCATGGAAAAGTACTAGTAGTGATGAGGAAGAGGATTTTATGGATTTTGGGAAGCCTCGCGAGGAAGAAGTTGAGAAAATGGAGGATTTTGTAAGAGGACTTGCCAACTTGAAAGGTCCAACCCTAAGGGCTAAAGACATAGCCGAGGCTGCTCTTTACCTTGCTAGCGATGAATCCAAATATGTTAGTGGCCATAACCTTGTGGTCGATGGTGGCATTACCACCTCCAGAAATTGTGTGAACCTGTAACCAATCTTAATTTTGTCAAGAAAAAGAAGAAGCTGGATCCATTTTTCTAGGAGGCCGGATGTAAATTAATTTCTACCAGCTTTATATTGAGAATCAAGACACCAAAATGGCGTACTGTTTCTATATTAATGTTATAATTAAGTTGATCTCTTTCTTTCTTGCTTTAATTTCTAGTGTAAAAAATCTTCATTACATATGAAATATTCTTGTGTTATATATGATCTGCTGCGTACGTATAGGTGGAAGTTCTACAAGTTTAAAACCTTTTAATTAGCAATCAGTACTGTTCATGCTCTTCCTGAAGATGTTTTATTGTCAGCTTAAGGACAAAAAGGCTGCTTATCTATTTAGTACGGTTGAAATTAAATCCGTGAAGCTACGGTTTCCGGGTAGCCTTTCTCCTTGTCTGGTTGGCTGAGGTCCAAATCAAATTTCTAAGTTCAATTTTGGCTTCCCAAAAAAGTCCTACCAACAAAAAAGATTATAAATTATCAAATTAAGTTTCATGTCCTATATAATATATATCCGACTCGGACGGGATTAATTGCCGACCATTCGAACAATAATCCGAAATAAATATAGTTAATGCGTTGTTATTGGTATTTAGTATGAGAAATGACATTTGCAATTTTTTAAATTTGCAAGTCTTGTATATTTATTTTAGAAAAATTACATAAATCTGAAATCTACGTTAAAAAAATTATTTTTTTTTTAAATACGTTTGATTTGCACTCTCTAAAATTTCTACATATCTAACATTGCTAATTTAGGTGCTGTTTGAATAGTAAGATGAGTTGAGATGAAAGTTGAATAAAATATTATTAAAATATTATTGTTTTATATTATTATTATTTTGGGATATGACAAAGTTGAATTATTTATTATATTTTATTAAAAAATTTAAAAAAATTATAATGATAAAATGAGATAAGATAAAATATTTTTTATATTATTTATTATATTTTATATGAAAATGTGAGAATATCATTATTTATTTATTTATTTTTTGATACATAGGAGAAGGAGATCCGATTCTTTATTCTCTTAATTAGAAATAAGGTATTAAAAAGTTGATCTGAAAGACCTTGACATTTTTTAATATCATTCAGTATTGATTCGTAAACAACCTTCTCAAGTGGATAGCCTTTAATTAATTATTTAAGAGAAATGATATTTGTGGTTGTAAGTATGTAAATATCGTATAATTATTTTGAAAAAAATAAATAAATATGAGATTTATATGAAAAGAAATTAATTTTTTAATAATAAATTTTAATTTTTTTTAAAATGACTATATAATATTTATACCTTTCACGATTGTAGTCGGTAAGCTTTAGGCTTTAGACACGACAACTAGCAGCACCATTTTTCCAATTTGAATATGAATTATTCCGAGGAAGAAGGAGAATAGTTTGGTTACGAAAAGGTGTATAAATGAAAGCTGTCATGGCCCCACAAGGTCTTGACCTCTAAATAATGGGCTTTAGTTATTGTTGACCCCATTAAACCATGCGTCTAAATTAAAGGCAGGGTTAAGAAGCATGGCCTGCAGGTATCGACATTCGACTGTACTCAGCGCAGCTGATTTGTTTTGAGTTGAGATTAAAATTAAAAAATTAAAAAATTAAAAAATTAAAAAAAATATTATTAGAATATATTTTTTAAGAATAGTGATAAAAACATAATAATTTACACAATACTTTACACAATACATGTTATAAAATAAGAATATTTTTATAAAATGATCTTAGTTTTATAAAATATTTTACAAAAATATTCTTCCTTTTAAGTATTGTTATAAAAAATATTATAAGTTTATCATTTTTTATTTTTTAATATTATTTTTATTTTAAAATTTAAAAAAATTAAATTGTCTATTTTATTTTATATTAAAAATTAAAAAAATTATAATAATTAAATAAGATGAGACGATGAGATGTTTTACAAAAACAAACTAGGTTGCCAGGGTTAAAAAGTTGGTTGAGATAGTCAGGAAACGCATACATGAACAAGGGAACAAAGACCTCTAGCACCTGGAAATTGTAACCTCTGCAAGCTATCTTCTGGTTTGAAAAGACTTTAGATAGGACGTACATAGTCCGAAGTCCAAGGCCTAATTTGAGAAAAAACCCTTAACGTCTCTTCGACCAATATCATTTTGCCCGACAAGTTGGTTGGTTCAGAATCTCAGATCTATCAACCGAGATCTTGTTTGAAAAAACTCGCCGACTTGTTCAAAACTTTCCAGAGCTAAAAAACAAGAATGATGCTAAAGCGTGTTTCGTATATATATTTTTTAAGTTATATTTTATATAAATATTTTTAAATATTTAAATAAATAAATAAATTTAAAATATAATTAAAAAATACTTTCTTAATCATAAAATAAAATAAAAAATTATTTATTTTTTGATTAAGAAAGTTATTTTTAATGATTTTTTTTTACTTTTTATTTAAGAAATTATTTTTAATGATACTGTAAATTTATATTATATTTTTAAAATATTTAAAAATATTAAAAATATTTATATAAAAATAACTTTAAAAATATATATGAAATTACATGCTAGAGCTCTAGCGAGCATTGTCCAAAAAACAAATCAAATCAAATCAACTAGTGCACTCATCTCCTTTTGAAAAGGGAGGTAAGGTAGTAGTACTGTTGGTACTCCGATAACAGCCGTTTGAACCGTGAAATAAAATAAAATGACGTAAGATGGTTTATAAATAATATTAATAAAATTATTAATTAAATTTAAATAAGATGAGATAAAATAGTTTTATCTCACTTCCCTATTCAAACGGTTTCTAAATGTGAAGAAATTTTCGGTGTTACACTGTTACTATTCCCTGCTGTAATTGTTTACTCTGTCATGCAAAACTTTAATTAATTACACATTTGATCGGTATATTTATTCCCACTAGGATTAATAAATTTGAGTGCATTTCTGCTTTAACAATAAAACAATCTCTCCCAATTAACTGGAGCGAGAGAGACACAAGTAGTAGCCTTGTTTAATGTTTACAAGTCATAATTGGCTATTATATATTATTGTAGTATTCAAAATAGCAGATCAAGTACTATATAATATATTCTAACTTATTATATATAAAAGGCCAACCTTCCGAAGATGATGATCTCTAGCTTCCTCCGGCCTGGCCGAATTCACGTGACTCAGATCGAGTTTATAGATCAGAATTCATAACAGTACTAGTTGTATCTTCTAAAGCTGAAATCTACAAGAAAAAGAAAAAAGAAAAAGCAAAAGATCTCTAGCTCACTCCCTGATCTGTCTCTCTACTGTCGTGCAGTACTACTGTACAGACTTATATATATATATATATATTGAAAGGTCTTATGGACAGCTCGATATATCAAAGTATGGAATTCAACAACATCGAGTAACCCTTTTGGATTTGGAAGCTGTCAATGTTGAAATATTATCGTAGCATGATGCATGAGTTGTTCTTGTCTGTCGTCTTCCAATGCCCAACTGCATATATGGTTGCTTAAATTTGAATATATCCAATATTTAAATTAAACTGAAGTACCAATGGTAATTAATGTACAGTTGGCTCCCATACATACCAATTAAGTGGAAGACACCAAAGATCCAAACCGGCATGCCCAATAATAATCCTTCACCACGTCGGAACAGTCATGTGGTCAAGCATCGAGTTGCACGAAATTAGGGCAAGTAGCCACGTGCAAGACATGCAAGTATTTTTTTAGTATTGCAATATGCAAGATTACCCAAAGATATTATGCCTCTTTTTTTCCACACCTAGTGAATAGGGGCTCATTGACAATATTTCTCTTAAGAGTTGGGCTACTATACCGCTTAAGTAGCCTGCTCATTTTGACCCATAGTATTTTTTTGGTTTTTATTTTTATTTTTTTATTTACACTTTTTAATATATTTTAATATTTTTTAAAAATAAAAAAATATACCAATACACTTAAAATCACTTCCTTAATCACTAAAAAAAAAAAAATCAAGCGATCACTTTGAGCGGTCAAAGTAAGAGGCAAAGTAGTGTTTTTCTTTCTCTAAAGATACGTTGTAGTCCTAAACAAATTAATTAATGTCGTTGGGTATTTCGAACCTAAGGGGTATGATCTAAATCTTGATTGTACATTAATAATTTCAAGTTGACTAGAAGATATATATAATGATTGGATGTAATATTAATGATACTGATGAATCTTGTACACGGAAAACCCTGCACAGAAAACGTACCAATAAAGTTATCTATTGCAAAATATTATGAGCCTGTTGCAACTTAGTTGGAACAACTAGGCATGGGTCTTTTGAAACTAATGTAGAAGATACTCGTATCAAGAAGATCATCGATCCTGGATACTGTCCAGCAAAGTTCGTTGGGTACGTGGTCACTAGATTAATACTAAATTTCAACCTACCGCTGCTAGCTAGCTAGATCATATTTTCATTTTATACCTCTGTTTCAATCGAGAAAGATTTAGAGGTTGAACGTAATCGGATCGGTTCGATACTAATTATTATCATAATGACGTAAATTGTAAACAATTAGCTTCCCCTTCCTAAGTGCCAGATCTCTCCGGCTGTACTCTGTAGTACCATTGGTGCAGTTATTTATTTGTGTTGTTTTAAACTGTTAATTTAATGGTCCCATGGACCACTACCGGCGGTGTTCGACGGAGCTGTGTTGGGTTGTACATGTGGAGCTTGATTTGTGAGTAGAAAAGGTGCAGACAGAAAATTTGCTCGACTGTCGTTTGAGTGAAACTCAACTCGTGAGTTTGCTCGAAGTGCGCTCGATAGTAGACTTGAGCAAACATTAGACAGATTGTTCACTCGATGTGTGCGTGATGTTGGGCTCCAGCGAAGCACTAACCCTAGTATTTGCTCAAGCGGCGCTTGACAGGCCTCTCAAGTCAATATTCGATTGGCTATTTCCTCGATGTGCGCTTGATACCTACTCGAGCAAAAAACCCAATTTTTTCGTATTAGGTTTTCCAGTGCTTTATATATATATATATATATATATAATGTTTTGTTCTCTTGAGTATGTGAGACAGAACAAGCCTTAGAGAAAGAGAGAGTTGAGATTGTGTGATTAGAGTGGTGCTCTTGTAACCCATTGTGTGATTGTAATCTTCTCTGAAATAAAATCTCTTGCAGCTTTGTGAATGTAGGCACGTTGACGAACCATGTTAAATACGGTGTGTCGTGTGTATCTTGTGTTTCTGCATTTATTTCACTGTCTGTCTCGATATCATTGTGAGTGTGGGTATGGTTGCTCTAGTGCTTTACCACAACATCTGGTATCAGAGCTCCAAGGTTCTTGGGATTTGGGGCTAAACAATATTCAGAGAAGACGTGAAGGTTGGAATCAGGAATTTCGATGGCATAGATTTTGGTTATAGGAGGATGCAAATCAAGGATGATCTCTATGGAAAGAGGCTCCACCTTCCTCTCTTGGGATAGAACTTAGAGAGCATGGATGATGCTAAATGAAATCTATTGGATCGATAGCTTCTTGGGGTTATTCAGTTGACCTTGTCCAAATCAGTGGCGCACAACATTATCAAGGAGAGAACAATGACAGATCTTATGGCGGTTTTGCTTGGTATGTATGAAAAGCTATCTGAGAATAACACGTTGCATCTTATGAAGAAGTTGTTCAATTTGAAGATGTCAGAATGTACGTCTGTTGCCCAACACTTGAATGAATTCAACACTATCACAAACCAATTGTCTTTGGTCGAGATTGCGTTTGATGATGATATTAGAGCGTTGATTCTATTGGCATCGTTGCCAAATAGTTGAGAGGCCGTGAGGATTGCGGTGAGTAATTCAGCCGGAAAGATGAAATTGAATTACGATGACTTACGTGACATGATCCTTGTTGAGAAGTTAGCAGAAAAGACTTTGGGGATTTTTCTGATACCAATTTAGCCTTGAGTGTTTACGATCAGGCTAGGAATAGGAACATGAGAAAATCGAGATCTGGACAGCAGATCACTTGCTGGAGTTGTGGCAAGTTGGGCCACAGCAAGAGAGACGGCATGAATCAGGAAAGTGTTGAAGATGATGCTATGAACATGGTGGTTGAAGAAATACAGGACGCTTTATTTCTTGCAGTGTACAGTTTGGTTGATGATTGGGTGATGGATTCAGGGGCGTCGTTCCATAGTATATCATTTTGAGGGATTATGTAGAACTATGTTGTTAGTGATTTTGGGAAGATGTACACAGCTGATGGAGATGCACTAGATGTAGTGAGAGTGGGTGATGTGAGCATTACACTTCTGAATAGGAGTGTGTGGACTTTGAAGCAAGTCAGACATGTTTTAGATCTAAAGAAAAACCTGATCTCTATGGGACAACTCAACGACAATGGTCATACAGTAACATTTTTTGGAGGAGCGTGGAAGGTCATGACGAAGGGTGTGCTAGTCTTGACGCGTGGTAAGAAGCCTAACACTTTGTATTTGACATAAAGGTCGAGTGATGTGCATATAAATGCAAAGTTGTAGTAGAGTAGACTTGGTCCCTGGAACAAGATAAGGAAGCAAAAGGGAGCAGAGCATTTGGTGTTCTAGGGACGCCCACACCTATAGCTGATGCTCGTAGAGCTATTAGGACGACTAGATCTCCACAGTGGTCACCTACCTAGAATTATATTTTGCTGACTAAAGGTGGCATAGAAGATGGGACTGCATAGAAGATGGGCACATCGATTGAAGATAGAGAATGTAAGCAGTAAGAGGTGGGATCAGTCGCCCAAATCAGAGAAGGGGATGTCAATAGCAAGTTCTATGATGTTTGCTAGGGTTGGTTCTAGCATTAAGAGTTATGAGTCGCCTAGTTGATATGTTGATTAAAGGCGATACACGTGAAACACTGAAGTTAGGCTCGACTTCAGTGTGTCTTCTGGCTTGAAGATGAGAGCCGTGAGCTATAGAAGTGATAGGGCTTGTGTTTGAGACAATAGTTAGCATGTGGAGAACCAATCTCCAAGTGGGAGATTTTTGGGTTGTATGTAGAGCATGGTTTGTGAGCAGAAAAGACATAGACAAAAAGTTTGCTTGACTGTTGCTCGAGCGAAGTTCAACCCATGAGTTCGCTCGATGTGTGCGTAATGTTGAGCTCGAGTGAATCACTAACCCTAGTGTTTGCTCGAGCTAATGTTCGATTGGTTGTTTGCTTGATGTGCGCTCGACACCCGCTTGAGCGAAGAACCAGTTTTGTAGTATTAGCTTTTCCAGCACCGTTTTGCAATATATATGTAACGTTTTGTTCTCTTGAGTATGCTTAGCAAGTTAGTGAGTATTAGATTGAGGAAAAAAGAGAGGCAAATGGTGTAGAGCATATTGTGAGAGAAAAAAAGTGCTAGAGAGAGAGAGTTGAGATTGTGTGGGTAGAGTGGTGTTCATGTAACTCACTGTGTGATTATAATCTCCTTTGAAATAAAATCTCATGCAGCTCTATGGGTTTAGGCACGTTGCGAACCATGTTAAATACTGTATGTCATGTGTGTGCTTGATTCCTGTATTTTTGCATTATTTCACTATCTCTTTCGATGTCGTTGTGTGTGTGGGTGTGGTTGCTCTGGTGCTTTACCACAACACTCTGTCCCCTCTCTTTTTCTTTCCCTCTTCTTCTCTTATTCTTCCCTTGATTTATTTTCTTTCTTCATCTTCTCTCTCCAGTTTACCTTCAATCTAGCTACAAGTCTTTGGACTAGGCCCGGCTTGTGCAGCACTTCGCAGTACCCTTATGGACATGACCCCTTTATTGGTTTAGCTACATTCCCTTTGTTAGACCCATGATCTACTTGGGTTTTATGTCATTTTTCTTTTGTCTTGGGTGAGTTCTTTTCTCTTGATCTTTATGTATATGAGTGTTTTTTCTTAACCTTGTACTCTTATCTTTAATGTAATATATTATCGTTAACAAATAACTAATCATGGACGACATAATTTATAAGGAAAATGCTAAAAATTACAAAACTATCTAATCATTGTCACATTCTGCTGGCCGGGTGACATGCAATATTTTTAAAATCTTTTGAGTTAATCGTATGATCAAAGTAGATTTTCTAATATTTTTCTGCCATTTTGTCCACCTCCATATGATCATTTCTAGCTTCAGTTGATAGTAATAAGTATTGTAGATTTGGTTTGCAGCTTCATCAGCACCACTAGTCTGTGGGGTGCATTCTCTTTTCATCAGTATTACAACATATACACACACACACACTTATCAATCGATCGTGTGCATGCTCATTCCAGTTTATTTTTCTTTGGGCCTTAGCTAGGCTCAGTTTAGAAAACCCTAGGTGAGGATGATCATTTAGGCAATATATATGTTGTAATCTTGACTATTATTTGTAATCGGGACTCATTCCCACCTCCAGCTTGTACTTTTTTCTTCATATTTATATACTATTAGCATTTCCATATAATATAGAATGGATAACATAATATATGTTTTTCTCATTTGACTTATTGGGTAATATGGCCTCTTTTAGAACAAACATGATATATACTTAAAAGGGTAAAAAAGTCATTTCTCTATTTTTTTTTTTTTTTAATCTTATCATTTGCATTGATGTTTCGTAATGAAAACTCAAAACCAAAACAGTACATCACAACAAATTTGATACAAACATATTTTAAAATATTCTAGTAACTTTCATAAAACATATTACAAAAGCACATCTAACATTAAAATTCTATCCAAATGATCTTAATTTCATCCTACCCACCCACTCAATAAAACAATATAAAACACATTTCAAATTTATTTTCAAGATTTCTTAAAAGTTGGAGAAATTTTCACATACTAAAGATATTCAATATTCAAGTCAATAGTTTATTAAATAAATCTAACTTGTCTACGAAAAATTTAATTCATTTGAACACGACGTTTAACATCCCCGATCTCTATTGGGAGATCATCCATTGACCACATGTACAATATTATGTTGGTGGGGGCAGATCACCCCAATAAACGGGGAGAGAACGTCATTAGTTTTTAATATACGTAGTTAAATACTGTAACGATTCAGCCTAATAATTCTAAGAGCATTAGCATTGGTCTATGCATATGCATATGTAAAGTCATATTTGCATAATATGGCCTTAAAATCCTCCACATTGGTTTATGCATATTCAAATATTTAGCTACCTATGAACAGTGCTTATCCAAATTTGGATAACTACTATTCACCCTACAAATCATATTTTAATAATTATTTCTCTCCCCTCACACTCTCTCTCTCACAATCTTTTCATTTTCTCCCTCCTTCAACAACACAACAAACCTTCACTTGCACATTCATTTTATTATTATAATATATTATATATATTTTTTATTTTATTATATTTTTAATATATTATTATTAAAAAATTATATTTTTTATTATTATATTTGTATTATTAATGTCAAATATATGTAGTGGATGTTAATTGTAAAATATATATAAAAAAATTGATTTTAGCAAAAAAGTAATAATAATAAAATAATAATATTTTATTATTATTTTGCCTCAAATATGCATAAGTCAATGTGAAAATTTTGCTTGAATGACAAAGTGGCTATGCAAAAGAAGTAATTTTGCATATGCATATGCATAAACCAATGCCAATGCTCTAAAGTCAGAATAATTATAATTTTTATTGGGGCTAAATTATATTTAATAAGTCATATTGGATAAACTCACAGGCAATAAAATATTGAGGTTGATTATGAGTTTTAATTAGGTTCAATAACTAGTTTAAATCTCATTTATTATTTATTGAACGAGTTAGACTTATTTTAGAATTTACAAATTAGCCATTACAAATTTATTTCAATATAAAATCATCACTGATTGAAGTCCCTTACGCAGTCTCAGTCACTTTCAATCCTACATTGAATGAACTACTAGATCATGTTTTTAGATTTAAACTCTTTTCTTGAATGATCACGATCGAGTCCAACTCGAACTCGAATTTGAACTCGTCGGCGCCCTCTCCCAAATCTCTCTAAAAATATCTCTCTTTCGTGTGTTATTTGGGAAAGAACCATAAACTCCTGTAAGTGTAGCGGCCAACCCAAGATACCCAGTCTAGCACCATGTGTGTCCCACGTTCACCTTGCTAATAGCCGACACCCTCATTCGTCTCACAACATCCCTCACGATTTCTCTCTCATTCTAGTTCACGTGATCGATTTCATGCCAGAAATATTGGATTAACGCTGCTAAATAAATAGCATGATCATACACTTATACATATGATCGGTAAAAGACATGTTTTTATAAAATTATTATGTATGTACACCTTTTATTGGAAGCCCATTTTTATGTACCCAAGTCATGATTAATTTGTAAATATCATGATTTTATGCATAAGTTTTGTGTTACTTGCAAAACATGCATAAAATATATTATGAAAATCTATGATTTATGTGAAGATTTATGCATTAAAATATTTATGAAAATTCATGATTTTATGAACGAAGTTATGCATAGAAAGATTTGTGAAAAATCATGATTTTATGTTAGGAAATATGTATTATGACATTTTATGAAAGGATGTGATTTTATTTTAAATCTATGATATGACAAGTATGCAAGTATGATTATGAAGAAATATGAATGATAAGATACGTAACGGCTTGTGTTATGATGTGAAGGTGGTACCATATGTTATTTGCATATTATATTGCTAGGTTGCATATGCTGGTAGTGCACTCAGTGTATCTTCCTTATGTATGGATTTCAGAAACAGCGACCACGGGTGGAATCGAAATTTACTTAGATTCGCTAACTCTAACTTATGAAGGTCAACGATAGGTACCGACCTAGGACAAGTGAAAGACAAGTTAATGCATTTCATGTACATTTCATGTTCATATTCATTTTAGTTATGTATGTATTTATGAGTATGCATATTTTTCAAGACATCCTATATTTATTATGTTTACTGTATGATGTGTTACTTATTGAGTATTCGACTCATTTTTGTATATTTTTATGTTTAACCACCCCAGGTGATGATCTTTAAGAGGATGACACTGCTAGATAAGACTTGATCTAGGGTGGCGAGGCAGAGGCCTAGACAGTTTATGTCATACTCAGTTTTATGATTTAAAATTTAATAAGTTATTTTGATAAGCACATAAGACTTTATTGACTTTAAATAAGTGCTTCCGCAGACTCTCTTTTGGATTTTAAGTATTTAATAAAAATTGACTTATTTATTTATGGAATCTTTCATATTCGGCGCTATGTTAAGAAGAAAAATTTTTAAGTTGAGTTTAGTAGCACACTGTTTCCCCAAGATTTTTTTTTTTAAAAAAAGACTTTATTAGGGAAAGGGTTGTAAGAAATACCTTGTTAGATATATATCATTACAAAAAAAAAAAAGGTATTTGCGATGAGTTATTTGCAACGAAGAAGACTATTAATTTGTGAGTTTTTCTTTTTGAAAGAAAGATGCTTTTTTGCTCAAACAGAAATTACAAAAATTCCTGCTAAACATTAGAATGGATACAATTAGGAACAACTTCAGCATCTATTAAAGCCTCACGGTGACTAAGAGCATCTTTGGCAAGAAAATGGGTTGCTGCATTGGCTTCTCTCCTTGTGTGATTAATGGTCCATTGAGCAAAAGAATTAAGCAATAATTTGGTGTCCTCGAAAAGATAGTCAGCTGGACTCTAGTCATGCAAATCCTTCTTTAGATAATTTACCACTTGAAGAGAATCTCCTTCAAGAATAAATCTTCTGATCTCCATCTCCATACAGGATTTCGCTGCCAGCTACACTGTAATAGATTCAGCCATACAAGAATCTACATAAAGGGCTCTAGAATCACAACAAGACCCTACGACATGGCCCTTGAAACCCATTATAATCACTCCTATACCAACCTAGCCTCTGAGCTTATCAATAGCTGCATCCCAATTCACTTTAAAACATTATGCAGGAGGTTTCAACCAAACAAAATTAGTAGAACTTCTTGTTGAGGATTCCCTCTCTTGAGCAGTTTGAAACATAAAAATGTCCTCATTTGCTTTATGGATCAAGTAGTTAGGAGAATGAAATTTTTTACCAGAAATAAAAAATTCCTCCTCATCCATATCAGCCTGGTGATCACAGCAGCTGCTTCTAATTCCTCCTTTTCCAGCTTTTGGACTAACTCAATCCATATCTCTTCAAATCCATAGTTTTGGAAAGACATCTTTTGGATTCTTATACATCCTATACTCCAGACTTCCTGTGAAGCCACACAATTCCATAGAGCATGCCCCACTGTTTTTTAATAAGTTTTACAAAATGGGCATCTGTCATCTTCCATAACCTTTCTTTTACACAAATTCAAAAAAGTGGGAATGGTATCTCTACATGCTTTCCAAATGAAAATTTTAACAGAGTTGGAAACATTCATTTTCCATATAGACTTCCAAAAACTAGTGTTTCTTCTCCTTGTAGAAGTACCTGCACTAAGTCTGGTAGCAAGCTCTCTATGAAGATGGTAAGCACTCTTTGATATAAACTGGTCATCCTTGGAATAGAACCATACTAGCTTGTCATCTCTTCCTCCTGAACTGATAGGAATTTTGAGAATCTGATTAACTACCTAAGGTGTGAAGGTCTGAATTTATAACTTTTCATCCCACCATCTTAAGTTAGAATCTATTAGAATTGCCACCTTAGCATCCTCTCCAAGTTTTGAGATTGAAGATTGAATGCTATGATTGAAAGGAATTGGTAGCCACTTGTCTTTCCAAGTCCTCACACTGTTTCCATTTCCAATTCTCCAATATAAACCATCTTCCAACAAGCTTCTACCTGCCATGATACTTCTCCACACATATAAAGGTCTAGGGCATAACCTTGCATTCAAGAAATCACACTGAGGAAAGTATTTCTCTTTAAAAATTCTTGTAGGTAGTGAATCTAGGTGATTTAGGATTCGCCAACATTGTTTTGAGAGCATTGCTAATTTGAAACTTTTAAAGTCCCTAAAGCCTAAACCACCAAATTCTTTAGAAAGACCCATCTAGTCCCAACTCACCCATTGAATCTTAGAATGGTCATCATTATAACCCCACCAAAACTTCTTCATCATTCTATTCAACTTCTGTACTATGATATGAGGGAGCAAGAATATTCCCATAGTATAAGTGGGAATAGTTGGAGAATAACCCTTAAGAGAATATCCTTACCTGCATTTGACAACATTTTAGTCTTCCAATTGGTAATTTGATTCCAAATTCTGTCCAAAAGAGAATGAAAAGCAGTAGCTTTAGCTCTACCAATGGCTGTAAGAAGACCCAAATACTTTTTAAAAGAATCAGAGGACTTCACGCCATCAATTTGTAACATGTTGTTTTGAACCTTTGGTGGAGTATTTCTACTAAAAAATATGGAGGTTTTTATCTTTGTTCAGCATTTGCCCAAAGGCCTTTTCATAAATCTCCAATAAATAAAGGAAACGACTCCGTTCAAGAGAATTAGCCCTACATAATAGTAGGCTATCATCAGCAAGCAATAAGTGATTGATGAATAAATAGTTATTCCCAATAGGCACACCTGAGATGCTCCCCATAGCTTCTGCATGATTAAAAAGTGAAGTCAAAACTTCTAAACACAGAATAAAGAGATATGGAGAGAGTAGATCCCCTTGTCTAAGACCGTTAGTAGGAGTGAATGTAGCATGTGGTTCTCCATTGATCAATATAGAATAAGATACTGATTTAATGCAACTCATCATAAGTGAAATCCATCTTTTGTCAAAGCCCAGCCTATGCATGACTTCTTCAAGAAATTCCATTCCACACGATCATAGGCTTTACTTATGTCGAGCTTAAGAGCCATGAAACCTGACTTGCCATGCATTCTAGAATTCGTTGAGTGAAGAGTTTCATATGCTGCTAAAAGATTATTAGTAATCAAACATCCTGGCACAAGTGCACTTCGGTTTGGAGAGATGATCTTTGGAAGGATTCTTTTCAGTCTAATAGCAAGGACCTTAGACACAATCTTGTATATCACATTACACAGATTGAGGGGTCTGTAATTAGTAACCCTCTTAGGCTGCTTAATCTTTGGGATCAGAATGATGAATGTGTCATTTATATCTTGTAGAGAGCCACCATGTTTTAGAAATTTCAGCAAAAAATGATAGACATCATCTCCAATGATCGACTAGTTTTTTTAATAAAAATAGGCAGGGAAGCCATCAGGGCTAGGAGAGCTAAGAGGGGTCATTTGAAAGACCACATCTTTGAATTCCATTACTGTAAACTCACAAAGGATCTTAGAATTCATTTCTGTTGTCGCACAAGCTTTCAATCCAGAAACATAACTAGAGAAATCAGATAGATTAGTATAAAAGAATAGGTCAGAAAAATAACATGTGAAGGTGTCTCCAATCATGATTGGATAAGTTACTGAGTTGCCTTGACCATCCTCAACTTGGTTGATTGTATTTATGGTTTTTCTCTGATTTGCATACTTATGATAGTACTTAGTGTTCTTGTCCCCTTGATGCAACCAAGTCTGCTTTACCCTCTGCTTCAACTAAAGTTCTTCCTCTTCAAGAAAAGTCTTCACTTCCTTTTGGATATTTTGTATAGGCCTATAGTTCTCTCCTATTCCTTAGGCTTGTAAATCAGCAAGAACCTTCATTTTTCTTTTGATAGAACCATGCTTATTCCTGAAAGAAGAGAGCTTCCATTTCTTCAGAGCTTGTTTACAGCAGAGCAACTTTGCAATGATTTTTGAGCAACAAGAGTCTCCATTGGATCCCATTCTCCATGCCTCCTTAATAGTATGAGAGCATCCTTCATGGAGCTGCCAAGCAGCTTCCCATATGAACAGTGGGTTCCTTCTACTACTGTTACTGTTACTAATATGAGAGCCGGAACATTTAGAAATCACTAAATGAAGTGGGTTGTGATCTGATTTGATAGCTGGTAACACTGAACAGATGGAACTACTGAAAAGTTGGTGCCATTCAAGGTTTGTAACAGTGTTGTCAAGTCTTTTCATAGTAAACCTTTCATCTGTTCTGTTATTAGACCAAGTGAAGCTTAAACCCCTAGTTTGGACATCACTCAGATCACAGAACTTCAGGGCATCTTTGAAGACCTCCGTTTGTTTGTAGGATCTCAAAACAGCACCACATTTCTCACTTTGACAAATGATTTCATTAAAATCCCCCACACACAACCAAAGGATATCTCTTTTTGGCTTTAACAACTCCCAACTGCAAGTCCTTTTAGAGGTATCTGGATGGCCATAGAACCCAGGAAACATCCAAGAATTGCCCTAATTCACTTTAGAGATCCTTGCACTGATATGCCATCTAGAGTAGCTAATGATCTTAACTGTCAATGTCTCATTCCACATGAGAGCCAAACTACCACTACTACCAATGCTCTCTACTGCAAGACAATAATCAAGCTTTAGTTTCAACCTTATGCGCTCCATTTTATTTTTATTGCACTTCGTTTCCATAAGGAAAACAACATTGGGAGACTTGTCCTTAGTCAAAAGACTTAGAACTCTAACTGTTTGAGGGTTTCCAAGCCCTTGGTAGTTCAAGCTTAGGAGATTGATTGACCTTGGAGAGAGCCTCCACCACTAAACTTTCAAGATCATTTCCTGAGGAAATAGAAGACTTTCCTTTCTTATGATTGGGGCCTTCAACCCAATCCATCACTAAGTCATCCCTTAGGGACACTGAGTTAATCCTTTTCCTTGACAGGGGTCGATTGTTGTTAGTACCATGGTCAGCATCTCCTTTAGCTCTAGCTCTCCTCTTCCATCTATTAGATTTAGTAAGTAGACCCTTAGATACTATTCCTGTGATTCAACAGATGGTGCTTTCTGAGACCTTTCACACATATCAACAATGTAGTTCATGGTTTTGAGATTAGCACCATTCAACACATGACACTTGGGGGGACTATTGATTAAGGGATAAGATTCCCCTTGGGACTGAATAATACCGTGAGGATTCATGCCCAGATTCGCCTCATTAGCATCCTAGGATTGTGCCATGTTTTTTGCAGCAGTTTTCTTAGCAAAAGTTTGAGTAGCCCAATGTTCCTTAGAAGGAAAAAACATGGAATCCTAATTTGTAGCTTTTCCCAAGGAAGGTTCCGATAAATCAACCTCTTTATCTGTAATGGAAGAAGCCTTACCAACTTTAAGACTATTACCTGTCATGTCATCATCTTCTCCATTCGATTCAGTAGAGTTTGAATCTCTATGCACCTTTTTCCCTTTACTATCCTTTCTAGCACCAACACTACAGAACTTAGAGGTTGATGCTCGAAGCCAAGCACCATATTGATTTTGACTAGCCGAATGTAAGGACATATTAGAAGCAGCCTTCAGACACCCTGAATTCATTGAAAATTTAGTATAGGTCCTCTCATAAAAGGTGTAGTTATATCAATATCAACTTTGATTCTAAGAAAAGGACCCTAACCAACCCCAACCCCATCTTCATCCACATCAACTTCCTTTACTACGCCTCTCTTGTTACCAACCTGAACACCAATTCACCTAGTCATCCCACATAATGGCAGATTATGGAGTTGAACCCATAACGTTTCTCTACTAAAAGGTAAATCTCTGGGGGATAAAGAGCCATCAAATATATTCAAATAGAGTAGGTTACGATCAAAAGACCATGGTTTGCCTCTCTTAACTCATATAAGATCATTCTCATTCTAAAATTCTAATAAAAATAAATTGGCACCAACCTCTCGAAAGTGCACCCATCCTTTTGGTTTCCAAATACTCAAAATTGTTGATCTGAACACTTATTTGTTCACTACTTTCTTTGCTATCAACATATCAACCGGGCAAATCTTTCCAAGTTTCATGACCATTTCTTCACCATGGTTGACTGCCTTTATCTCAAGTTTTTCATCTTCCATTAGTTTAAGATTGCCCCATTGTGCTATGATCTCCTCCAACTTGTCTACATGAAAATGAGACTGTGATAACCAGAGACAAAACAAAAATCCTTCTCGACAGACGTCAGAAGACCCACCTTGCCAAAGAAAGAAAAAAAACTCCTCAGCGAGCACTAGGAGACCCCCCAACTCAAGACTATTTGTGACTTGAATGAACTCATTTTGGTCAGAAATAATCATTTTGATATAAATAACTCACAACAAATAATCAATTTTCTTATAGTATATATATAATATTTTTTGATCACTTATTAGAAATAAATGTCCCAAATCAGTTGAATATAGAAATATAGTTAAAAGCATAAATTCTGAACATATCAGTAAAAAACTTGGATCCTAAAATAAAAAAGTTGAAAATATCTTCTAATGTCTTTTCTTTATTTTCACCCACAATTTTTGGTGCCATTAATAGAATGATGCGATGGGGCATTGCAACACATTAATTGTTCTCATTTTAATTCGTGCTCTCGTGTACAATTTTATTTTTATTTTACCTTGAAATATACTCGAATATGTAATTATAAGTTGAATAATTATTAGATATGGAATGTATGAAATATTACTGGCCCAAAGTGGCTTTCCAAGCCTAACCAGAGGTGGGAGCCTTATCTGAAGGGAAGAAAGAGAGAGGAAATGAGGAGATAAAAGGCTGAGGAAGTAAAAAAGTTTCAGGAGGTCTGGAGAAAAACAGAGGAGGAGATATAAAGAAGAGGTGATGTGACATAAAGGAAAGAGGAGCAAAGGATAAAATAAAGGGACCAAATGACTTTAAGGGGGCTTCAAGACTTCAACTTCTCCTTCAGCTTCTTCAACCTCGCGACTAGAGCACCAACGTTAAAGTCTCTTTCAGAAAATAGATCTATCCCCATTGTATAGTGAGGATGAGAGACCATGAGAGATTTTAAAACAATCATATCATAGTGGATTCTGATCCCCTCCCCACACCCCCGTGGACATAAGAATTATGCCGAACTACGTAAATCTGTGTCTATCTATTTTTCTATTTTTCCTACATTTATTTCCTGTTCACTACCATAGATGTATGCACATATACCGTACAGCCGCACTGGACCACTGCGAGGGCTCCACACTACATCGGCGCGCTAGATAATCATTGGACTAGCATATGACATTTTTTCATATAAGTATTCTCGGCCTTTCAATTTTTATTTTTATGAACATCACTATTGCTAAAAAAAAAGGGGCGAGTGAACCTTTTCTCACCCAGGCGGGAACCCAAGTTACTCCCCAATTGAGCTACAAATGCTCAGTGCACTTTGGGTGCATTGTGTGAAAAGAGGGGAGTACATGGGCGAGTACAATGCACTTAAATGCACTCAGCGCATGCACATGCACATGCACCTCCCGAGTCCTTGGCATTGTGCACCTGCACATGTAGCATAACATTGTGCACTTAACACGTCCCATAGTGCATGTTGCACACAGTGCACCACAAGTTTATGTAGCCATGCACCCAGAGGCTTGCGGCTGGTTAATGCATTGGCAGTTTTTGGCTCCGCCGTGATAGCACCCATCTGCAGGGGCCATGAACACTGCACATGGGCACACCAGAGGAGAGCACCGGCGGCCACCATGTGGCCCGTTGGCATCATCTATCTCCTCTAGTCCAGTGTGATCCCCGACCATTATACTGGGCATGCGGTGGCGCATGGCCACACACTTTCTGCATGCAAAATACACCCAATAGCTCATGGTGAGTAGTTGTGAGCCAACTATGGCAACTGATGATCACCACAAGGACTGCCGATGCCTTCTATTGACTCAAAAGTGGTACTGACCACTTCGACGGGGATGCGGTGGCCCACGACCACGCATCCCGTGCACGTAAAGTGCACCTGAGACCACATGGTTAAGAGCCATGTTGATAGGTGTCCTTCCTAGCCATGCACGTGACCACAAACTACTGAGACATCACTCAGCCGTGGCCAACATCCTAGCCTAAGCAACTGCTCGGCCACATGCACGCAGTGGACATCCATCCCGTTTAGTCTTACTGACTCAATTGCTCGACTCCTCAGCAATTGCTCGGCCATACACACGTTGGCAGCCACCTTCTCAGCCATGTGCAAGTGAGTATCTCGGCCACCGCGTGGGCAAGCACCATCTCGGCCAGGTGCAAGTGAGTAGCCAATGTCATGCAGCACTAGCAACACCGTCTTCGCAACCGCCATGCACCACCAGCAATACCAACTCAGCTTGGAAAACTACTCGACCTTAGCCTCTGCAGGGACACAACTCCTCATCCACGTGCTCGCCTGAACACGAACTTCCTCGACCGTAGAGGGTTGCCTGGCCACCCAATGTCCCTTGGCCCTAGTGAAGAAGCCTGACTCGTCGTGGGTACCCTCCATGGCACGCCAATAGTCAAGAGTTGAAAAAAAAAGAGAAAAGAAGAAGGAGAAAAGAATAGCAAGGAAGAGAAGAAACAATAAGCAGTAGAGGGCAATTTCAGTCAAGCAAAAATTTGCTACAACAGCTAAATCACCCTGGTATGTCTCCCTCAAAATTTGTGTGCATTTTATTTTTGCTAACCTAATTGATTCCTGTGGCGTGAGACACCGGCTACACAGCCCCTCTCAGAGACCTCAATATGTCTCCATCGAAATAAATTAACATGCACGCAGGCACCCCGGACCTTTGCCATCGCCAAAACATGGCTGCCCACAGGACTCTCTGGCATGCCTTGAACATTCGGCACACTCCAGCAAGACTATTCATGTCTGCAAATTTCACATTTGTGATTGAGGATTATTTATGCTAATCGATTTGGCTTTTGTAGCACAGTCAAACATTGACTACTTACCCTTCCCGTGGGGGTCAACAGGCATGTCCAGCCTCTCAGTGGCCTGACCTCCCTCAAGGCGAGGCGAGGGTCCAGCCTCTCGGCTACCCGATATCTTACCTCTAGTGAGGCTCAAAGGGGCGAGTCTAGTCTCCAGGCTGCTCTAACTATCTCACAGAGGAACATAGGTCTAGCCCTTGGTTGCCCAAACAATTACCTTCCCGTAGAGAGTCAACAGACTGGTCCAGCCTCAGACTGCCCAACCTCCCTCACGGTGAAGCACGAGTCTAGCCCTCCTGGCTGCTTGACCTCCCTCACAGCGAAGCTCGAGTCCAGCCCTCAGGCCGCTCGACTACTTATCTTCTCGACCACTCAGGTTTTGATTGTTTCACATTTGAAGATTGAATTGTCTATGCTAACTAACCCAATTTATCTTTGCATGGTTACGCACCTCATCCCAAACGAAAGACAAGTCGTGACCCCTCTCAGGGCAGAGCGTGGGTCCAACCTTTCGACTACCCAGCGTTACTCTCAGGACAACATCGCCACTAGTAGACATTGAGTGTTTACACTCGTGCCATAGTCGCTGCTAGCAGGTTACTTTCAGGAACAAGCTTGTGAGATAACAAGGCCTCAGAGCTCCACAACCTCTTGGCGCAGGTTACTACAAACAAACTCTAACACTAACAGAAAATGGAAACATCAACATGATTCCCATCTGAAGGGAAAAATCCACCAACAAGATTGAAAACAAAAACGTTGGAAGAATGAACGTTTTTTGATAAAATGAACTCAAAAGCCTACTTACCTTACCCATTAGTGTCAACAGACGGGAAAGGAAAGGCCAGGGACCGCCCGACCTCCCTCACGGCGAGGCGCGGGTCCAGCCTCTCTGCTGCCCAACCACTTTACCTTCCCGTTGGGGGTCAATAGGCGGGCCTAGTCTTAAGTGCAGCCCCAATCTACCTCACAACAAAGCGCGGGTCCAGCCTTTCAACTGCCCAACTTACCATCACCTTAATAATGAGTAGATTGGAGGGAAATGTTAGGGATTGCCTGGCCTCCCAGGCTCCCGAATAGGCAGGCAAGTCACTTAACTGTCTGATCTCTCTCGAGCGCATAAAAGACAAACTCCGCACTTGCACCTAATGCGGTCGAGCAAGCCTCCTGCTTATCTTACCAAGACGAGCTCAATGCTCGCACTTAACGCAGTCGACAACCCATCTCCCTGCCTAGTCTCTCGGGCTTTAAAATCTTCATCGTTTAACGCAAGTGAAACAGATAACCAGAGACTCACTCCTAGGATTTATTTCTCTACGGTTAGACTACGTCAGTTGCATATTTTATCTTTAAAGATTTTCAAGACCTTCTTTTAGAGCAAATTTCCCTTAATAATAGTAGAAAATTAGAGGGAATAAAATATCACAGGCCCAAAGTGGCTTTCCAAGCCCTGCCTAAGGTGGGGGAGCCTTATCTGGGGGGAAGAAAGAGAGAGGGAATGAGGGGACAATAGGCTGAGAAAGTAAAATGGTGTTAGGGTGTTTGGAGAAAAAGAGAGGAAAGAACATAAATGAGAGGTGATGTGACATAAAGGAAGGACGGGCAGAGGATAAAAGAAAGGGACCAAACGACTTCAAGGGGGCTTCGAGCCTTCAACTTCTCCTTTATCTTCTTCAACATCGCGACTAGAGCACCATCAACAGGGTCTCCTTCAGAAAATAGATCTATCATCCCCGTTGTATAGTGAGGATGAGAGACCATGAGAGATTTTAAAATAATGATATCATAGTGGATTCTGATCGCCTCCCTACACTCCCGTGGATATAAGAATTATGCTGAACCATGTAAATCTGTGTGTCTCTGTATTTCTATTTTTCTTGCATTTATTTCCTGTTCACTACAATGAATGTACTCACATATACCGTACAGTCTCACTGGACCACTACATGGGCTTCATACTACATCGATCGAGATTCGAATCGTCATAACGGACTGGGAATGACTCTTTTTCCTCTTCGGACCTGTTGTGCGATTTATAGACATTAACAAGATATATAGTTTCAAAATACCAATATCTGACACTCTAATCCAAACACAAGAAACGATATGATTCAAAATTATAAAATGCTTGCGCAAAATTATTCAAATGATTAAACTGGGCATTCATCATTCGGTCCCATGCATGTCATTATCGATCATCACCAACCAGCGTGCGTGCAGTTTAATATTATTCGTATGATCAATACTATGGGAATATCGATGAGCTAGCGAGCTTAACTATGGTCAATGTCTTTGCGGCCATTTGCGGTACTACAGTAGCTAGCTAGCAAGAGTATACACAGGTACGTGACGAGCTCGTCCTCTTTGACTAACCACCAAAGGCTTTGAATCCTCGCAAATGTATTTAATTTGGATCGTCCCAGCTAGCTAGCATCTCTAATGGCAATGGCCCCAACCCTTTGTGGCTTTGTACGAGTAGATAGATTGGCATATATGCATTCAACACCTAACACACTGATTGGGTCACTCCCTGATCCCATCCATCTCATTGATAAGATCATCCTTCCTATAGAAAGAGACTGAACGTCCAAACTCATTCATTCACTCCAATTTGGATTTTTCTCGCTCTTGCTGTCCGTCCTTGAAAAACCTTACCCTCAGGCCCCAATTTCGGTTCCCAGGTCCCAGCCCTATGAGTCTAATTCTCGAAGCTCGCTCTCACAAACACCATGCAATCAGTGGGGCCATGGCAGCAAAGCCTTAATTCGTGCGGCTCAGTAATGGAGGAGATCAGGCAATCCTTTAATTTCTTTAGGAAAAATCAAAATTGTGGTGAGTCAAAATGGATATATATATATATATATATATATATATATATATATATATGACACCATTTAAATCATGAACAACTACTTACATTTTATATATGTGCCATTTTAACAGGTGTGTCTAAATTCTCGATCTTTCTTTTTCATTTCAGAAGTTTTGGATAAATTATGACAACCATATATATATATATATATATATATATATATATATATATATATATATGCTCATGATCGAATCTTGAAGTCAAAAAAGTTTCCACGCCGATCTAAGCTTGAAAATGATCCACCTCCTACCGAGAATTCCTCTCAATGATATAGAATGGATTTAGTGGATGAAAATCAAGCTGAGAATGAGATGCGATAAATGCCCCATTAATGCACATCTTATAATTTATGAGATCTTCCACACATTCTACCAGACAGGAAAACTAAAAAATCCAGCACTGATCCGTAGAAGCATGCATGCATGAAAGTGCATGGCCGCAACTACTCATCCATATATATAAGCTTTCAGTTCATTGTACACTCAATAATTCTGTTGTACGTGTGGCCTTTATGCATACTCAGGTCTCGAGTATTAATGTCCGAAATCCATCTACACGAGCGAGGGACTCCTGGTTGGATCCAACTGTACAGAAGCTCTTAAATGCGCATTGAAACCGCGTACCGAAGATCCTTCAATATCAATGCTTGAAAAAAAAAATTCGATTAAGGCGTATTCAAATTGAATCAGTAAGAAACAGGACCCATTTTAATGAACATTTTCAATCATTCACTAAATCGCTTCAATCGATCGATTCAGACCGATTTGAACGGATCCAAATTTGTATTTATTTTTAAGTTGTCGCTAATAACTGAGGTTTTTTTTTTCTTTTAATTTCTTATACAAAAATATGATAGATTTAAACATATATTAACTTTTCTATCATTGTATTCAATAAGTATCACATAAAAATTAAAAGAAAAAACATTTAGTCATTTATTTTGTAGTTGAACAAAAAATATTACATTTACCATGTGTTTATAACTTAATGGTTTTTATCTTTTTCTTACTTCGGCAAAAAAATGTTGACAATTGAGGTTAAATACATAAATTACATATTTATTGAAATTATTTAGATTCATGATATCATATTTTTATTGAAACTAGTTAATGAACTTATATTTTGTACTCTTTTATACATGATATAAAATGCTTAAATTGCATCAAATATAATTTTTAATACTTTTTTTAACATGAAATATCCAATTCAAAATCATCATGAATCGCCCGATTCATTAAATCAGTCCTTACCTGATTCCGTACCCAATGTGCGCTAATTATAGGTGTAGCATGCCCAAAAACTGATTGAAAAAACCAATTAATTATGAAACGAAACCTAGAATATGAATCGAAGTGCTTAATTCGCTTGTGTCCTATTGCACGACGACACACGTCTTTCATCTTGCGGGTTTACTTCCAAGCATCCAAACTTGGTATTTGTTTAGAGAAATTAAATATTGGACTGATCATATTAATTATATGGTCTATAATAATAATATTGTATATATATATATATATATATATATGCACCGATTCATTAATCATTATAGATATTGATGCCCATCTACCATATTATAAATTCATGAATGTACGTTATTATTGCAATTATTCATTTGTTTGATTAAAAGACAAAATCTTTGATCAATGTAGAATTTTTTTGTCGTCATAGAAAATAATAAAGGCTAACGTACATTAGAATTTTTTGATTTTTTTAAAAAGAAAAATTCAAATTTAGTCTCTTTCACATATAGTAGATCGAGTTCGATGGGGGCAGCATGTGTATATATATATATATATATGAAAATACTCTAGCCACAAAGTGATTACGCAAAAATAATCTTACAAACTGACATGATTTGATATGATTCGTCAGATTATAAAGTTACTTTTATTATTAAGTAGATTAACGGATTAAATAAAGCCACATCAATTTGTATGATTATTTTTATGTAATTCTTTTATGGATGTAGCAGTTCTCATATATATATATATATATATATATATATATATATATATACAGTGGGGATTCCAAAGGCGCCGATCGAAGATACACGCACGTTGAAAGTGATGTGGTGCCTACCCTCCGATCCGGTCATCTGTTACTTTCCAAAAAGACCAGACATTTCAAACGGTCAACGTAGCCACCCTGGCCTCTTTTGAGCCGCAGCCATATAATTTGTATATCTGCAAAATGACGAACTTCTTCCTCACTTTTTCCACTAAATAACTGTTAATTATAAATATGTTAATTTAAGAAAAATGAATATTTATGATGGATTATTTATTACGAGAATGATTATTTACAATTAAAATAGACGCATTATTTTAACAAAAATAGTCATTTTCACAAGACATAACTGATCATAAATAAGTAATTTTCTTGTAGCGTCTATTATTTCTCTTGTAGTCTACTATTTCTCTTGTTTTCTTTCCATTGACAACATATACCCTTTTTTTAGTGTGTCAAAATAATTTGTAGTAAAGAAGGCCGTATATATTAATTAATATTAACTGATATATACACACCAATAATATTGTTCATTATCAAGCCGAACCGATCAACCTGATTCTACCTTCATGAAAAGTGTCAAAAGATTGAAGACAACAATTACATGTGTACCTGAATATGATAGCAGATTCAGAATACGTTATATTTAACCACAGAGAATTCAATTTCGAGCACGAGATACACAAAGAACAAAGGAATATAAGTATATTTCTAGGATAATACCTGAGCAATAAGATCAGTGAGTTTTAACTCTACTTAAAGTGGGGCTAAAACAAAATGAATTTCCTTTAGAATGTGTGTGTATATATATACACATATATATATGAGTCATTCCATATAAAAATATTGACTGGAGATGATCTTCATGTATGTTGTATCTGTCCATTTCCTTAACAAACCCCAACCCTGTCGATCGATCGTCCGTCCCCAGAAGAGCATTGAGCTTAGTATTTGTTTTTTTTTCTTTTTTCTTTTTTTGGGTTATTTTAGTGTTTGTTGGGAGTGTTATTTTTAGCATTATATATTAATACATGATCTCTGTCTTTGGAGTAATTAAATGCAATCCGTGCGATCTCAATGTGATTGGAAACAGTCGATCGCCACCAGTAACGTCTTTTTTAATCATAATTAGGAGCCGCCACCATTTAATATTCTCCATTCTCCACCTTATAAGATATTCTATAAATAGGATCAACTGGCCATACACCATGCACAAGAAGAGTAAGCCAATTGCAACACTCTCCTACTCCTAGTTTCCTACAGTACTACACTCTCTCACTTTTATTATCTAGCACTAGTTTATAATTTCAGAAAACATGGCACCTGCCTGCAATAATTGCGTTGAATCTCCATTAATATTGGAGTCCAATTTAGAGCCAGAAATGCAGATCAACAAGGCAATCGTTGAGGAGCTTTACAAGGCATTGGCACAAGGTCAAACTGAGACAGTGGCAGGGCTCCTGGCAAGTGACCTTGAATGGTGGTTCCATGGACCTCCAAAATGCCAACACATGATGAGGGTGCTCACAGGGGTGTCTGGCTGCAACGAGTTCACGTTCGAGCCAAGAAGCATTTCTGCCATAGGTGATGATTGCGTGATTGCGGAGGGCTGGGAAGGTGCGCAAGCTTATTGGGTGCACGTATGGAGTCTAAAAGATGGTCTAATCACACAGTTTAGGGAGTATTTCAACACATGGCTCACCGTTAAGGATATGAGGCCATGGGAGTTTGGGCACGAGATCAATGACAGTACGCTTTGGCAGAGCCAACCTCGGGACCTGTACGAGCGTTCTCTTCCTGGCCTTATGCTTGCTATTTAATTAGAAAGTCATTTGTGGTTCATCGTAAACTCAAACTCCTCGACCTTAATTATGCATGGAGTACTGGACCTAGCTAGCTAGCTGCGTGCTATATATACGCATGCGTCAACATCTAGGGAATTGCAAATGATATTGTATTTATCGAACTACTGTAATTAATTATGTCAATCGTTTTTTGCATGTGGACCTGATCGATCAGTACATCAATACTAAGAAGAGGTTTGGATTCACCTCAACTTATCTCAACTTATCTCACTTTATCATTATAATTTTTTTAAATTTATATATAAAATATAATAAATAATTCAACATTTTCAAATCCTAAAATAACTTTTCCAAAATTTCACACTAAATATAATAAATAATTCAACTTTTATTCTATTATTCACAAACCATCTCAACTCATCTCTAAATCCAAATTAACCTCTCCAAAAAGTACCTTGATATAAAAATTAATTAGGACACTTGATTTTGGAAGAAAGGGTTACTTCCAATGATCAAGATGGCATTAATTGGCCTCTTTTATTTGCCCCCGTCAAATGCAAGGTTGTTAATATTGCAGCAAATATGGGGGATTTAGGCCCATTATCTCATGTCCTTTTCTGTCCAGGGTGCAACAATACGCATACATATATATCTTGGCGTTCTTTATATATATAGATATGCGCTTGAGACTATGGCCGTGGGGTTCTGCTCAGAAGTCGGCCTATGGTTGCCAGGAAACTAATGAGAAAAGGTGCTAGAATTTGTTCACAAAAGAAAAACCTTTTCGTCTCCAGGAAGGCTAGCTAGTTCTAAAACATGAGAGATCACATTAATGAAATGGAGAAAAACATGATGGGGTCTATGTATAGTTATATACACGTACGTACAACCTGAGATTTAAGAATGCTCTATTCATTAACTCTAACATATTAATAAAATATTAATCTCTACCTAATGATCTGCAGATTAACTAACAGCTCGCTAACAAGCCGTACAACTCTTAAGGGGTCACAGTGACGTTGCAGAAAAATTACAAATGCAGGCTAGGGCACTCGGCAGCTTCATGTTTGCTATGATCGGGCTCCAAATTGATGTAAATATATAGTTTGATATAATATATTAGATTATAAAATTGATCTTTTTAATATAAAGTATATCTAACTTATCAGCTTGTAAACTTATTTTTATAAATCTAGCGCCGCTGCTCTTGCGTATTGAAGTTATTTTTCGTCAGACTTGCACCTCTCAAATTATTTTGATCGAGTAGAGTCCAAAACTCCAAGTTCTATGTCTAGCTGAGCTTAGCCCAGACATTTCAACTAACTTTGCTTAGTCCAAATTAGTGCATGGCTCCGAACTTGGAAGGCGTTTGGGTCAGGTGAAGCCCAACACATATATATACTTTCATTTCCATCCTCATACCACTTGAGATCTTGAGATACCTTTTGTTTGATCCTAATTGTCTTGATCTGCGTATTTCCTATTCATTGAGATTGTAATTACTGCATGCAACTCACACTTTACCAATAATTTTCAAGTCCACTCTAAGCTTAGCCCAACTTGACAGAACCCTAAAAGGGGTCACAGAGCTAGGTTGAACGTCCTACCTCTACCAGGCAGGAGGTACTTCTGAGCGATCAAAGGCCCTTTAATTTACGTACGTACCAATTAAGTACTGTCATGTACGTGCCACTTGAAAAAGCTCAGTATTCATGATCAGTACTACTGTAGAGGAGTTCACTCCATCATGAACCCAACAAACTGTTGGATCAGACCAAATCTTTAGCCTATATATTGCGGTTTATGTTTTCACAGAGACTGTTATTAATGGCTTTGAGTGATCACTGTCGAGGTTTTACTTCATCTTACCACAGAAAGAGAGAGAGAGAGAGAGAGAAAAAAAAAAGAACTACTCAATTTTCTTTTAAGTTCAATAATATATAACGTGCAATTCCATGAAGAATAACCATTATATATATTTCACAAAAATAATAAAGTTGAAATAAAAACAAAAAATATCATGCATGGATCTGAAGCCTGGCCTACAGTGGGGTAAAGCTGCATGCAGGACCACTGATGTTATAGCGAATTAGATGGGTCGTGCAGTCACTCATTGTACACGAAAGCACCCAATCGACCTGTAATGCACGCCTTCTCCGCGTAGACTAGAAACATCCTCATCAATCGCTTTTTTTTGGGTTATGGCAGGAATGCGCATCTCACACAATACGACCGATCAACATCTGGTTCGAATCTTATATATAATATTGTCCAAAAAGCAAAGTAGGAACATCATGATCCTAATTTACTCTCCTGCAGATAGGTTTTTTGACGTTATAGTTTATACAAACAAGCCAACTTCTGTGCCCTATGTACGTATTGGCTGATACGTACCCCAGCTAGCATATAATTTATTTTTGAATAAGGATTCAATTGTTTAAAAGAAAATTATATTTTTATTAGCCAGGTTTTTAATGATCACTCGCTTTTTGAGCCAGGTTTTCCTACTTACTCATGTATATATGGATGAAACGTCGTATGTACAGTATTATCTTAGATCACCGGGCCTGGATATATTCCACTACAATAAAACTGACTTAATTTAAAGGAACAAAAGTTTTAGCTTCGCTAAAAGCTGGAAGAAAACAAGTCACTTTTTGCAACAAAAGTTGTCGCGAAAAAGTCATTTTCAGCAGCGTCGACTCTAGTTTTTCACCTGCAGCCAATTAATTAGTGATCATTAGCCAGAATCCTATAGCGATGTGGCTCGACAATGAAATTTTTAGCTTAATGACTTTTAGAGAGGACATTTTAGACTTTCTTTTAGCGACCCCTCGCGATCACATTTCTACAATTACTTGTATTCACTACAACAAATACCTGTTTTTCTCACGAAGGACTGTGGTGGTAAAAGGCATAACTTATGTGAGAAAAACTCTTTACTCACCAATTTTAGTCGTGAGATTCTAGTAAAATAAAATTGGTGAGACAAAGTCTTTTTTCCCACCAAAATCCCAACTCGTTAGAAATATCTACGTGAGATTAGTCGCGAGAAAAAAATTATTTCACCGTGAAAAATGTGATGGCCTTTGGCAGTAAGTCGTGGGAAAAAAATATTTCTGATAAAATAATTCCGTGGCTATAAAGGTTTGACAAAATGATTCTGACAACCCTTGAAGAAGGTGTGGATTCTTGTATTCCTTTATATATGATTTGTACAGATATTAGAAATAAATACAAAGAGATTTACAACTAATTTGTAGGCTATAAACTAGACAGTAATGGTGCAACTATAGAAGCTGTGATTGAGGAGCATTCCTTGTATGAGAGACTTGACAGTTGTATCCTTAACACCCCCCTCAAGCTAACTGGGATGGTGTCACAGTGAGCTTGGACCGAAATAAAACAAATTGAGATCAAGAAAGACTTTTAGTAAATATATCAACAATATGTAAATGTGATGGAATGAATTTGACAATGAGATTGCCAGCAGCAACTTGTTCTCGTATGAACTGATAGTCCAATGCAATGTGTTTGAACCGAGTTTGAGACATAAGATTAGTAGACATGAAGATTGCACTCTGATTATCGCAATGTAGAGTAGCAGGGTGTGTAACAACAATGCAAAGTTCATGAATCAAATGAGAACGCCATTTGATTTCAGCTGCAGTGAGTGCAAGGGACCGATATTCGTATTCAGCACTGGATCGAGAGACAGTTGATTGCTTTTTAGCTCGCCATGATAGCAAGTTTGAGCCAAGATAGATAGCATAGCCTGATGTAGATCAAAGTGTATTCGAATGTAGATGAAAGTGTATTCGGGCAGCCAACCCAGTCAGCGTCGGAGTAGGCAACAAGATCATTAGAGCTTTGAATGAAAATATTGAAGCCGAAATAAATTGTTCCTTTGACATAGCGAAGGATCATTTTGATAGCTCGGAAATGATTTTTAGTTGGGTCATGCATGAATTGGCACACTGTGTTAACAAAGTAGGACAAGTCAGTTCGTGTGATAGTGAGATATTGAAGAGCACCAACGAGCGACCTGTAGAAGGTTGGATCTGAGTAGGGTTGGCCTACACTGGAAAGGTGTTGCCCAACAACAATTGGAGTAGCAACTGGTTTACTATCAGTCATGGCTGCTCGTTGAAGAAGATCAAGAGCATATTTGGTCTGTGATAAAATAAACGGCCATGAGATTGATGATTAACTTCAATGCCTAAGAAGTAGTGCAGTGGCCCGAGATCCTTCATGGAGAAGTAATGCTTTTTCAACTACTTCCAGCAGCAAACTAATGCGTTTTCAAATTCAGATCCACACTTCCAGCAGCAAACTAATGATTCGCATATGGTCAGTCCACAATATCATTTTGTGAACTAATGTTTTCTCAGTAGCAAACTTAGACACCCAAATAAATAATTGACAATTCCAGTAGCAAACTAATGCTTTTTCAAAGTCATAGTTCCTTTTGTTGTTGTTAAATGTGAAACTTAGTTTTAAATCTCTTATTGGTCATGCTTGTTATGACATCCAAGATTAGAGCCTGAGTTGGTATGGAGAAATCATATTTACAAAGACAATGACAAAGTTTTTTCCTGGATAAGTAGCAAACATTCTATAATAATGATATAGATAAATAAGAGAATGCAAACAAAAGGCATGAACCATCTCAAACAAAAAAAATTCTTAATAAAACCCATGAATCAAACATCTTACAACATCATTAAAGTAAATCTGACAAAGAGTACAAAGAGAAATACATTGAAACCAAACATGGCCAAAGAACAGAACAATTTTTAAAAATTACGAAACTGTAATAATTCAACACCTCTTTAAAAACAACTGCAGCTACATCATTAATCTGAAAATAAATGTTAGCAGTTGGGGCAATAAAAAAAATGAAATTCTTCATGCATACTATCAATTTCTTGCACATATAAACTCAATATCCAACAACCTACCAAATTACAAAAGTTTGCTAGCTCAACTACATGAAACTTAGTTCATGGAATCAACATGTTAAACTACAACTAAGAAAGTTCAGAAAAACCAGAATAGACTCAATAGTTAAACTATAACATGTTAAACTACAACGTGTTAAACTTCGACAATGGAAAATCACTTATGCCATTTTCACAAAGCCAAATATAGGATTACAAAATAGACACAGTAGTTAAATAATGACCAGTCCGTAAGGTGTAAAACTGGAACTACAGTTGGTTAAACTTTCTTCAAATCCTGAATTAATGTAACTGATACAAATTATCTCAATGCACTATGCTCATGGTTATTGATTGGCATCTTAATGGATAGCATTAAATACATTAAAGCCCATAAAATCAATGCTATAGCCTAAATGACCTTCTCCACATGCCACTATCAAAGAGGTGAGAGTGTATGTAAGAAATATTTTCTAAGATATTTTCCAATCTATCAAGACTACGAGTAACACATTGCGAAATCAGGCTCACTGAGTCGCAAGACTTGAAAAATTTTTTATATATGCTCTTCACACAAGGTTCCAGAGGATATGTATGAAATTTTAAAATTATAAAAATAATTACAAACTAGGTGAAATTTGAAGAACTATGGGCTTTCCCTATCTATCCCTAGCTAAGAAACAAAAAATAAACATCATACCATTCAGAATCTAGCAAGTTCTTTCGTTTTCTTTTCATGTCTCTCATCTTTTCAGGACGAAGAGAGAGAGGAAAGAGACAAGAGTTAGGTTTCGTTCCATTATTGTTATAGAGAGAGAGAGAGAGAGAGAGAGAGAGAGAGAGAGAGAGAGACTCATCGGCTAGGGGAGGTAGTGACAGCGCGGTTGTGGGAAGCGGAGACAGTGGGCACAACGTGAGGAGAGAGAGAGAGAGAGAGAGAGAGAGACTACAATAATGAAAGCCAAAATGTCGGGATGGGGGAGAAGAAAAGAAATATAAGTCCAATTTTGAAATCGTGACCTTTTGCGGCCACAATAGTTGCCGTAAAAGGTTTCTCTACACGACACAATTTTAGAGCCATCAAATATCACCGTAAAAGTTATTAAATCGCCGCAATAACTTTTGCGGCAATGCTTCTCTGGTGGACTGCGACATACAGTCACCGCAAAAAAACATTTTTATGTTGCCGCAAAAAAACAATTTTACTTGATAATTTTCAATCATCGGACGTGATCTCACTGCAATAGCTTAATTCATTTTCCACAGACATTTTTTGTGTGATCAGCCCTATATTTTCCACCGTGCTATGACTTGGAAATTTAAAAAAATCGAGGAAAAATGCCAAATTTGTTGTAGTGATTTTTTGAAGTTTTCAAAGCATAATATATATGCCTACATAATGATCATATCTTGTATATGGGAGAGAATTAATGGAGATTCCTCGGTTTACATATTATACACGAAATCACGTTTGGACTTGAGAGGAAAGATTAAATTTGTGGGTTTGGAGGAAACTTAATTGATTGACAAGTTAAATATTGAAAGGTTTGATTGGAATGATGATGTTAAAGGTTGTCGAGAGATCGATGTTCATTCATTTATCGTGGCAAATTTGGTCAATTACGAGAACATCTCAAACACTAACCAAGCTAAATGCTAAACACATGCAATCATAATAAACTGGTGGGTCATGTATTACGTACATAATTGCGATTTGAAGAAGTCACATATAGACCCGAATTTCCATGTGAACAAGACAAGAAAATAAGAATATGAAAGTTTTTTTGACTTTTTCCTGCTAGCTTTTCTTCTTGATTAGACTAAATTATCAATCGTGCTTGTCTTTCACCTTAATTAGTCGATCGATGCCGCAGTACTAGTACTTTTACAACAACTTTGATGCTCATGCAGATTCGCTTAATCTGATCACTTTACCTAATCAATTACCAGTACTAGTACTACTACTACTTGATCATGAACAAGTTTTTGTTTTTCTAATTTTATGAACAAATACGCACGCCGGTTTAATGAAAAAATAAAATATATACAAAGAATATAAGAGATCCAACAAATTCTTCAAAAGAATAAGATCAGTCAAAAGATTTTAATTTCATATTTTCTCGACTCGAGAAAACGGAGAGCAATGGGCGCCATTACTTCTGTTAATTCATCATGTCTTCAGTAAAAGGACAGAAATTAAGAAGACCAAAATTCAACTTGTCCCTTTCTTTGGGCCAAGGAGTTGATATTGTCCCTCAAAAACCTAGCTACTTGAAAAGTTAATTATATTGCTATGAAAATGTTGTTTTTCATTATATATTTGATGTGAAGATTCATTTACATGATATATATATATATATATATATATATATATATATATATATGAAATGACTTAAATATACGTACATATCACATCAATATAAGTAAATATAATTAAAAATAAGAATAATATATAATATATGAGAAATAATAGTTGCAGTCGTGAGTGCGCAAGTGTCATGCAATCATTTTGAAAAAACTGAATAAATACAATATTCACATGAAAGTAATTAATTTTTAAATAGTAGATCATCTTACTCATTTTCAAAACGACTGCATAGCATTTACGTACTCTACGATTATATGTAATATTACTCATTCAGAAGATAATTAATTAATTACTTCACAACATGCTCAATTGCTCATCATGATGATCAGAAAAATCAAACTTAGGATCCATGGCGGCCATCGGTACTAGTTCAATAAAATATGCATATATATATATATATATATATATATATATATACAAACATGATCGATCATTAATTAATTGGATGGTGTAGGCGTCACAAATCACAATTATTTAATCGGATCCAGTAGCTAGTACTTAAGATGATGAACTTTATTATTAGTTTCCTCCACTACTGTATGCTGGTATATCATGTGTTAATTGTGGTTGCAAGTGATATGTCCATTACAGTAAGTAGTGTACTGTAATGGGCATGCGGTACCTTTACCTACTTCCATGCTTGTCTCCCCCTTTTTCATGCAAAAACAACTCACCAGCCACTATATATATATATATATATCTTTATCTATATTATATATAAACCCTTTAATTCACTTCGTTGTGAATAAAGTAAAATTTATTTTAGAATGTGATGTCAAGTATAAGCTAGCTAGCAACCAAATTGACTCCTCAGAGATACATGTCGATTGTAATTCCAAAAAGACGTTCCAAAATGTATCTTCTTTTTATGGCTTGGCATTATTTAATCCTTTTTTTTTTTTTTAGAAATTGTCTTCTTCCACTCACATCTCTTTCAAGTTTCAATGCCCTAGTGGAGTGGAATGCCAGGTCAATAGGCCGCATCCAATAATATTTTTCATCATATTATTATAATAAAAGAACAAGAACATCCTGCCATAAAGTAAATAGCAAGGTTGGACCAAGAAAATTATAATAATCAATAGTAGTAGTACTTACGCCAATATTCTTCCCTCAATTTGATTAGGGTTTTTGCCATAATGTTATATATTAATTACGTACTCTACCTCACTTTTGCTGGCTCTCATTCTCGGGCTTGCCATAATATATTTATGGAATAATATTCTTTATTTTTCATTTGAAATATATGAAGTATTTTGATCCTTATATTTTGAAACGTTACTAGATAAACAAAAGAAATGATCAAAATACTTCATGTTTTCAAATAAATAATATCCTTTATTTCACTGAAATATTGGAGAGAATGATCCTATTTCGACGCACCATGTATACATCAATCTATTTATCTATGTTCAAACATACAATATATATAGCCTGTCCAACAACCTCATGCATATCGCATGAATGGTCATCAATGTCTCGTCAATGCTTTTTACATTTATCATGCATGGAGATCATGATATTGTACAAGATCATGTGTGTATGCATCTAGAGAGATCGAGCATGAACTGGTTGAAATTAATAATTGTGCATGTTAAACTTAAATCACGACAACAAATGGGGGACCTAGGAATGGAAAGGCATATAACTGTGTTTTCTTCTTGTATCTAACTAATCACTTCCACCTTTTTCGATGGACCATACATGATTGTTCTAGATTAGGTATTAGTTTTTGTTCCTCTCCCATAGGCTGCTAAAGATTTCCAAAATCCTTTTAAAAGAACATGCATGGATGCCCACTCACTAGCTAGCTAGCTTGATGGTATGCATCTTTCCTTCAAGATGGAAAGGCAGAACTTATCTGTGAGCTTGGCAGAGACAGAAAATTAATATATACTTATCTCACACGCTCTCGATCGATCATCTATGTTCTTGCTGAGATCCGATCCCACTGTTCTCGATATATATTAATTATACATATATGGGACAGTATGCTAAGTGTTGGGACCTTCCAATATTAAATGGCTGTTTGGTTGTTGAGACTCATCATAAGAACATATACTAAATTGAATTTGTTGACTCATGATCTAACCAGGAAGAGATAATGCGTGGTGGGTCATTAACAATATAATTAGAAAGGAGTGGAGTACTTATTGACTAATTTGTTTGTGATTATATAATGGTGCATGAAATTATCTTTTTTATTTTGAAATGGTTGATCAAAAGAAAAGACTATTTATATTTTCTTTTTATAACAAACAACAGAAAACTTTAATTAATGAAAAGGGAAAATTACAGACATAAATCAAACCACAAAGTTTGAGATAAAAAGTCTGAAATATATATTAATGAAAAGATATATATATATATATATATATATATATATATATATATATAGGTCACCATGATTGCATAAAATTCTTAATTTTTGTTTCCTTTTTAATATCATTGTTTTGTAAAACTATATTTTGATCAAAAGAATTGAATCGATCATGCATAGCATAATATTGTATAGACGTATATATAAATGGAAATCTAAATACATTAATGGGCATGCAATTGTGAATCTTCGTACTTATGTGTAGTATTTGAACCTTGTCATGATTTGAATTAATAAAACCCATTTTCTTATTAATCTTATAAAATCACATTGACATTAATTAACCCTTTAGATAAGGACTTTGTTGTGAAATCACCACTTGTCCTAAAATTTTAAGCTGATTGGAAGAGGTAGATTTATCTTTATTATTTTATATCTTAATACTCCCCCTCACTTTTGGGCCAGACTTTCCCTCAATGAGTAGGCCCAACAAGTTGAATATTTAATTAAATGGGATAGAGTATAGAGTCAGGGTTCGAATTCAGGACCTCTGCTCTGATACCATGTGAAATCACCACTTGTCCCAAAAGTTTAAGCTGATGGGAAGAGGTAGATTTTATTATTTTATATCTTAACATTTGTTGTGTTTTTTAGGATCTCTTAGTCATTTTTATAACTGTGTTTGGCCTTTTTTTATTATATTATTGTAGCCCACAGGTATCTTGCTGTAGCCACAATTTTCTTCCGCCCCAAATGAAGACTAGCTTATCAATAAAAATAAATTAGCTTTCACAATGGTTAAAATTGTTGTCATGCAATAGGTTTTTTAATTCGACATGATTCGGTAGTAGTACTTATAGCTGGGAACTGATTTGGCACAAGATTATTGTTTCTACTTGTAGTCGAGCTCCTCCTGATCCTCTTTTCATGATGTACATGATTTTACGACATGAGAGGCATCTATGACCTTTACAAAGCTGGGTCGAAGTGGTGTGTACTTGAAACCAGACTTTGGAGTCAATCGAGGGGAAGTAGTGATCAGTCTAGTAAAACCGACAATAAATACAATCATGATTGATCATTTAGTTCCTAAACCAGCTTACACTTTTACCCTTTTCAACGAGGAAAAAGTTGCAGCGTTAGCGACAAATAACCCAAGGGCTCCCATCTTTGCAATATATATATATATATATCAATGCCCCACTTCTCTCCCAAGGGCTAACTTGCTGCACAAAGGTTGAATAATCCATTAATTATCCAAACAACTTTAACAGCTAGCTAGCTGATCATGTACGTTGAAGATATTAGTAATTAAGTTGCATAAATTATTGATTAATATTGAAGATATCTAGGGACATAAAACAGTATACGACTTTAACTTTTGCCAAGGTCCTTGATCTGATCTGTCCGGCCAATTTCAAACGGATTGTAAAATATATGTGTGTGTATATATATAGATATATAGATACAAGCACAGACTGAATTTCAAACCTGTCCCTCTATCTAGTGGCTTAATTTAATCCTGCGATGAAAAATTTTAATAGAAGTCTCTCTCAATTAAAAACTAAACAAACCTGAAAAATAAGAATATATATATATATATATATACTTGCAGCCGAATGTATGTTCGTTCGATTATTATTTTTTTATTACTATTTATAAAATATCTGAAAACACGTCCTTACCGACACACAATCTAAGATGGCCGAGTTACCGATGTGGGTGATGGGGTGTCGGCTTGCAAGCGTCGCCGAGGTATAGCACTTGCGTACCCAAGGCCACCTCCCTTGCTTTTGTATTTTTCAATTTCAAAATTTAAGTTCAAAATATAAAATCCTCCAATTTTCTATTTTTGGGTTTATTTTACTTTGAATTTATTAAGTTTTTCCTTTAGGTATTTTAAGTACAATATTATTTCAATTTTCTAGTTTATTTTCTAACTTTCTTGTTTCATGTGAATTTATCTGATTTATTTAATTTTCAATTTCTAAGTCCTTTTTCTATTTTTTATTTTTTATTTTTTATTTTTACTTTTGAATTCTTAATTGCTTTTTCAAATTTGAGTTTTTATTTATATCTTCATTCTTAATGCTAGCTTTTTGTTCTTTTAAATGTTGAATATTGATGTGGCATGAGTAATATTAATTAATATATGTACGTCCCCTAGTACAATCTTATTTTAAATTAAGATTATTTTTATAAAATAATATTAATTTTATAAATTCTTTTATAAAAATATCTATTATTTAAAATAAGATTATAAAAATAATTATGTGTATAATTTTTTATTAATTTTAAAAACGTTGTTTGTATTTATGACACGTGTGGCGTTTATGCCGTGATTGATGGGTACAAGTCACCTATATTTTCTATCATTGAATTAATAGACAGTAGATATAAGGATTCGTCGGTACGTTTATCTTAGGAGCTCATGTAAAAGAAAAATTTTCTTTAACACGCCAAATATTAAACCATTCGATCGAGTTACTATCAGAAAAATAGATTTTTGTGACCATTTAATTGCGATGAAAAGATTATTTGTGATCAAAACAGACTCATTTTAACTGTAAATAATCATTTAGCTAGAATTAAATGACCACAAATAAATATTTTTCTTATAATAATAATAATGAAAAAGTACTTGTACGTGGTCCCATAATAATGAAAAATTACTTGTATTTTAAATTTTTTTTATGACTATAATGAATGGAAAAACGATTTATATAATTTTGAGGTGTATAAGATCTCCATATTCTCTTTAAAAAAAAAAAGATAAATCTGAAACCTATATCTATAATTTTAAGATTGGCTCTATATTTAATAAATAAATAAATATGCAAGATTTACACACCCTAAAATTATAATTAACAATATTATTAGTAATGGATTTTATAATAAATAAACTCTGTTTGAAATTAGATGAAGAAAACTTCTATATATAAATCTTACACCACACATCTCCACTTAATTAATATGAAATTTATCATTTTTGTCATTCTATCTCAATATTTAAATATGTGTGTGTTTGAATAAAAAGACAAGAATAACAAATCATATATTAATTAAGTAAAAATATGCAATGCAATACTTCTCTATAACATTTCTCCTAGACAAAACCCAAAGATAATTGAATAAAATTTACCTGCCATTTTATGAAGTTTAGAGATTGTAGATTCAGTACTGCGTACTTAATTTTCCGTTTTCCGTTTCCTAATTTTCTTCTAATTTTTATCGATAGAATAATATTATTGTAGAGTGCGCAAGCATCACGTAGTCTCTTTAAAAAAGAGTAGATCTACAATTAAAAAATTAATTTTATTTTCATATAGATCCCGTATTTATTTATTTTTTTCAAAATAATTATACGGCATCTGTAAACTCACGACTGCCACTATCATTTTTCTTATCCATGCAACAAAAATTCACGATCCAAATTAGAAACATGCATGGTTTGTATATACGTAGGGCTTTATTAGAGATGGAAGTACTTCACCACCATCGTCATCAGCATCTACGTACTGTCTGCTGTTGATCTGCAACGAGAACAGCCATCCAGGAACATGGACATGAGACCTAGTGCTGACAATCTCCCGCTGAGGACAGGCCCATGACAGTCATAGGATTATGACCTGTCCAATTCTAAGTGGTTGTCGTATAAATCTTGATCATTTCCCTTTAGTTCTTGAGTAATATTACTGCTCCCGAATTTTTGTCCCCAAAAAATATCTCGAATGATGTATTTTATTTTTTTTATTTTTATTTTTTTATGTATTTTTTTAATCATTATAAACATTTTTTAAAAAAATAAAAAATTCACAATATCATTAAAAAATACTTCCTTAATCATTAAGAAAAAAAAAATCATTGGAGACATTTCTTCCAGACCCAAAGTATTTCCGTTAGTTATTTCTTAATTTATCATCACCACTAATATATAGTGAATGCATGTAAAGGTCTAATGGATAATATACAGATCACGTACGTCTTTTGAAAATTAAATCAGTAATTTGCATGAGTATTTTGTAGCCTAATTAGTGGGTATATCTTCCTATATCTTAAAAGTTTATATAACGTAAACAGTAATAAACAGTAATTATTATTCACGTTAACATCTCTCTTCATGCTTTGTTTCTCTCGCCCTCGTTGATATTTTCTCTCTCTCTCTCTGTTTCTGTCGCATTCATGGTCATTCTCTTCTCTCTCTTTCTGATTTTATTGGTACTAAATGATAATAGAATTTTGTTAAAATACTATTATAAAATATTAATTTTTTATCATTAAATAAAAAATAAAATTTTGTTAAATAGTTTTAAGAGAATAAAATCATATAAATAATTAGAGTTTTTAACATAATTTAAATCTCATAATATTCTTAATTAATTAAAATCATTTAGATAAAATAATTTTTTTAATGCTCCCTAAGTCATTGAGTAATATGATTAAATTCTACAATTCATATATTTTGTTAAGAAAACTATTGCTAGAATATCCAAAATCTTTTAATTTTCATATTACTGTAACATTTTGTTATCATTATGATGCTTGTTAAAATTTATTTTTTTACTCCTATATATTAAATTATTAACTAATTAATTTTATCTTAAAAAACATATTATTTTTACATTTTGTGGATATTAGTCACGGAAAACGTGCATTGCACGTCACTCACTGCTAGTATGTATGTATGTATATATATATGTATGTATGTATATATAATACGACAAGAAATTATATAAGAGATTTATACACACATGCATATACATATATATATATATATATATATATATATAAGTCTTATCTTATATTTCTCGTCGTATTATACATACATACATACATAAATACATATATATATATAAGTCTCTTATATTTCTTGTCCTATTATACATACATACATACACACAGAGAAATCTTGCGTCTATTTGTCAAGAGACCTAATATTCCATTCCATCATGAGTACATGACACTATCTACTAGCTAGCGCATAATTGATAAGAGATCATCTCAATAAAGATGGCTATTATATTGATTAATGCAGCCATAGTTTAGACCTTATATAAATAGATATATAGTCTTTGTAGTATTAATGTACAAGATCAATGGGCAAATGATATTTCTTGATCCCCTGTTTTTCTTGTATCAATAAAATAGATACCTTTGTGTTCTATATATGATGGCTCCAGCATTCTTTGATAAGAAAATTAAAATTTTCTCAAAATTTTATAATTTTAATATTTTTTAAAATTCAAAAAGACATAAATATAACATGTAGGGCTGTAATTGAGCCAAGCCGAGCGCGCCTCGACTCAAAATACTCGAGCTCGAGCTCGAGCCCGAATTCGAGATTTTTATTTATTCTTTGTTTGAGCTCAACTCAGTAAGCTAAATTTTCAACTCGAGCTCGAGCTCGAGCTCGAGCTCGATCTTGGCTCGAATTATTTTTTTTATTTTTATTTTTTGAATAAGATTTAATAATTAATAAATTAGATAGATAAAAAATAAAAAATCTAATATTGAATTTATACAAATAACAAGTAAAATCTCTATTGAATTATAAAATTTTAAAAATTTATAAATAACTACTATCTAACTAGTTGATATTTATCCATAATAACAATATATTATATACCTACATAAATTATTAATACATACACATAGTATGATAGCATATATCTATTTTATATATGGTTCTCACATACTAGTATATGAAATTATTAAATCTTATCAACTAATTATTATACAAATTATAAAATATAACTATGAAGTATATTCATTATATAGACATAAGTAATTAGGTTACATATTATATATTTAATTATAAAAGTGTTATACTTATATTATTAGCTAATACATATATATGTATCTATACATAGTTGTATGTATATTTTTATTGAGCTTTAATTGAGTCGAGCTAATGAGTCGATTCGGGCATAAATGAGCGAGCATTAACGAGTCTTAGCAGAGTCGAATCGGGTTTTGACGAGTATGTTTTATTTACTAATCGAGTGGGTATCTGCTTTCACGGGCTAACTTTTTTTTTTCATGAGTCGAGTTTGATTTGAGTTTAACGGCTGGGTAAGTACCGAGTGGGCTATCGAATAAATTAGTTTATTTACAACCCTCATAACATGTGAGCACTGAAGACCAGATAGGCATTTATGCAATTTATATATTTGATGATCAGACAATTCGCCCCCATCTCTCCAGCTAGCTAAGAACTGCATGCCTCTAGCTGCAGGTAAGACCTATTTGATCGAATAAAAGAATTTCTAAATTACTCTAACATATATATATATATAGACACACACACACGAATAGTACTTCAATCTGAAATATATGTAGCTAGGAATTAAGTACAGAAGCATCCAACTCTTTTTATCTTCTTCTTCTTCTTCTTCTTTTCTTTTTCAGAAAGAATATCTATAGGCTTATAAGGACGTGGTATCTGATCATATATATATGAGAAATAATATTTACAGTCATGGGGTGTGCAAAGCGCCGCATGAAAAAAGTGAGTAAATACGAGATCTACATAAAAAAATTAATTTTTTAATAGTAGACATCACTTTTTTTAAAAATGATTGCACAACGCTTGAGTATTCTATAATTGTATCTAACATTACTCTTTTAATTTCCAGGACATTAGTTAATAAACAAATAGGGAGGTGCTAAAAGAAATCCAGTTTATGAAAAACAAATTAAGCTTTGGAACCAAGCTTTGCAGTGGTAAGTGCTGCTTAGGTGGTTCAACATAAAACAAAGATTTTCCCCTAAAATGTAGGGCATACTTGTAATTTTAGTCGGCATAGTGATGGAGGTGTAGACCTAATTGCCTTATTGGCGATAGTTGTGACAAAGCTGCTTGGGATTGCAAACTCATGGGGTCCACACCCAACTCAGCCCTTCATTTCCTGCACCATACCCCACCTTTTAAACACATCTTATTTGCTTCTTGTTATAAATGAGTGGATTAGCAGGACAGCAATTTGCAGATGGGGTGACTCAGATTCACCATTTTTAAGACCTCTCTCTCTCTCTTCTTGGTGTGAGAAGTCATGAGAACTTGTACCTCCAATCTATCTAGCTAGTTGTGGCAGGAGAGGAAGGTGTGTGTTGAGCAAGATGGAGAAGCAGGGCACGTGCATTACTAACTCATGAGCGCACGCACCACTGAACATACGCATGATATTTCTTGCCTGGAGTTATATATATACATGATATATGAATCTTACCTAGCTATAGTATTCACAGATCATGGTTTTCGATCGCTAGCGAGTTCGTGTGAGTTAGTTCTTCATGTGCCCGTCTTCACCATCATGACCACAGCACCTTATATATGTTTGCTGGCGTCAAGAGCCAAGAATACTATTCCAGATCGAAAAGCATCCTCCCTCCAGGAATTGCTGAGAAACTCAGATATTTACAGAAGCTTCAAGTTCCGGGTAAGTCAGGGCCAACATAGCTCACCACCATGTTGGGAAATTCAGTTATTATATCCATTTATATTACAGATCTTTTAACAATATCATATCGTTTGTGTACAGTGTCAAAGCTGTACTAGACTACTAATAACATATATAATTAATTATTTCAAGAATCTTTTTCTTTTAGGCACGAATTGAATATGGGGAATATCGTGTATATATTAATGGGTGATTCTTCAACAAGTTCATGGCCGTGGTGGATAACCATTGACTGGATGTTATTAAGATATGGTGTCATTCATCAAAGAACCCGAATCTTTTAAGAAATGATGAAGGGTACTGTTAATTGACCATCTAGCAGTAAGTTCCATTTTGATAATCTCTCTCTCTCTCTCTCTCTCTCTCTCTCTCTCTCTCTCTCTCTCTCTCTGTGTGTGTGTGTATTTGTGGTTGATAGAACGAATTAAACGCACAAAGAATGCTGTTTGCATTCACTGATCAGTGTTTGTGTTATATATATATATATATACGTTTCCAGCCAATTATATATGCATTATTAGGTTTTGGTTAAGATTCTATAAATTAGATATTATATGCTGATAACCTATTGATGATCAATATGCACATTAATTCCATGTATCAAGGCTGAAAGAAATATAATACATGTACATACTGTTTCTTCATTCGATTATTAAAACCATTGTCAAAACACATCATGTTCTCTCTCTCTCTCTCTCTCTCTCTCTCTCTCTCTCTCCCTCTCTCTGATGTCTCTCTGTGTTGTTTTTTCTCTTCTGTTTTTAAATTAAAACGACAGTAGTCCTGATGTTTGAGAACCAAGCATTGCCATTTTAAAATCCCCTCTAATAGTTTTTTGTTTTCACTTTCGCCTCCCACTGGTTTTGAAAGGAGTAAAATATTTGCAAAATCTCACCATCGCGGCTATATATAAACTATATATTAGTTTTACAGGAAATGCTGACTGTATCTGAGCAATCGAAATCAATGCAACATGATTGACAGCAAAGTAACCAAAAGAAGGGAACAAGATGAAGGGAAGAGCAGAGTGCTGCAGGTTGGAGGGGAATCATTTAAATCTATCATATATATTTAGATTAATTTCCAAGTTACTTTCTTTTATTTTTTATTTATTTTTATTTATATTTATTTTTTATTGGGGGAGGCCGGGGGTTTCGAACTTCATACCTCCATTTTAGAGACCGAGAGTTATGGCAATCAGGCTATATGCTTTTGGCAAGTTACTAATTTCTTTTACTAGTTACTATATATATTTGTGATTACCTGTGATTGATGAGAAAAAAGGACATGATGTTGATTTCATATATATTAAAGCTCAATTAAAAGAATCTTAATGAACGCTTAAATGTATATCCCTGTAAATCCTTGGTTAGGAAAAAAATCTTCTAAGTTTTATTTCCTTTGAGATTTACACTTAAGTTATCTTTTGTATGTGTGAGAATTATATCTTACTGATCAGCTGTTTTTTTTTTTTTTTTTCATTTTGTTAATTAATTATTATATTTCATTAACATTTTCTGAGTACTTCAACCTTTTCTTATAATTAATTAATCTGTCTGGCCTCCCTGACTTACAGGCACATTTCACACACACACACACACACACACACAACGAAAAAAGGGCTTACCGACTGATCAAAATCCTTAAAAAACAAAAGTAGTATCATATTAATATCCAACCGATAAGGATGGCTGATAACAAGTTTCAGCTAATTTTGACTGTGAGATCCAATTGATTATGGAAGGAGGTAAAAGTGGTTCTGATCTTCTCATAATTTTCATTATTTATCACTTTTTTCTTCTGTACGTACTTATTTTTCTTCATCGATCCTTCTTTTCTGGCCTACTAGAGATTGTAGGTATCGTTCTTTTGACAATAATGACGACTGTGAATCCGCTAAGAGATATATATCAAGCAAATAAAGTCACATTTTTCCCTAGAAAAGTGATTGGTGATGGTCATATATGTATAGGCAATTGGGCACCACCACCCAGGAGACAGTACAAAAATTACCTCTTTATGTCTCTATTCCATCCTTTTCAGCTACAAGAAGGCTCCTTCGATCTCATGATCCACGTACGTTAGCGTGACACTGATAAAAGTTACATGCACAGCATCTCCCTAGCTACCTAGCTCTCTAACGTCCCGCATGTAATTTCTCGTTTTGTCTCCAATCAAAGAGTACTGATCGTTTTCTCTAATTAATTTCATTTTTCCACTCAAAGATCGATCAGTTTGAAACTTAATTTGAAGTTAGCGCGTTCACGTATGCAATTTTCACTTCTTCTTTCTTCGACATTCCTTGCTTTCAACACATGCACGATTATCTCCTGCATGGAGATTGAGGCCGCCTGGTTTCCAGTACTACTCATGATTGCATACAATCATGAGTAAATAAAAGCAGACGTCGATCGGTGTACAGACAATACAGTCCAAGATAAAGTAATGATGGTCAAATTATATATACTGAATAATATTTTCTTGCTAAATATGTTTTAATCACTTAAATACAATCTGAGTATGTTTAAATACATTAGTCTCAATTTTCATCTTTAAAGGGACAAAAGTTGCTCCAGCTTATTAATTCTTCTTCTACCGTCCAAAAGTAGCCTTTAATGATACTGGCCCGCCATACAGTGAACTTGATACTCATCATCTCCACACATTATTCTATACTATACTTTTTTTACTTTTTTTAAAAATTTTTTTTTATTCTTTTTAAACTAATTGAATTCTTCTACTTATTATCCACATACCACATATTTGATAATAAAAAAAAAGTGATATGTGATATATAGCGATGACGAATAGAATTTTTCGAATATCAGGCATAATTGTTTCAAGTCATTATAATTTCATTAACCAAAAAGCTCAAGACACAGATCACATTGCAGATCACTGCAGAGTTCAGAGACGACACCCTATTGAAAATTTTTATTTTTATTTTATAATTATTATGAGGATGAGAAAAAAGAAAAGCGACTTTAATTATATCATTAGAAAAGTTAAAAGAGAGCATTTTTTCCTTTTTCAGGAAATAATAATGGGTTCTCCAGTACAGATTGACAAAAAGTGAGCACATTGCATTAAAGCACTCTAATTACTTTTTGATTATCATTCGAACCAGAATCTTAACTTTAGATTGTATGAAATGCCTGGCCTACCTCGAACCCATTCAAAAGATTGGAAATTATTCGCATGGGAATATATCGAAGCAAATTAAAATTGGGTTGAAAAATTTTCGCCTATTTCAACGAGTTTTTTCCTGGTAGTAACCCTGCCGTGTTTTTTGGGTTTCATTATTCCAATGAATGTTAGTTTCGTGTTACGCTCTTCAGATTAAAATGAAAGTTTACTCTTTGATCTTTGGTGAAATTAAGAAGATACAAGCGACATATATAAAGGCAACAGTGTCCCAGAACAGAACCTAAAAGCACTACTCGATCTGATGGCCTGAAATCATCAGGAGGTCGGTCTGCCTCAGCTAGCCTGTAAATTAGATTTCATGATTCCCAAAATTATGTGGTAGAATTTAAGCACTTCAAAACTCATGTTTCTTGTACCAGCCAAGAACACAAACGGGTGAGATCAGAAACAGATTCATTACCCAGTCCTGAAGACGGTACGGTACGTTGGGGGGGGGGGGGGGTAAGAAAATGGTTTCTGCTATGAGAAGTTCTGGGCATCAGCCCATTGCCGCAAACCGTGCTGTGGTTTTTTTTTTTTTTTCACCCAATAAACTTAGAATGTGGGGCTGATATGTACAGTAGAATGTGATTTATATTTTCTTTTCTGCTATAAATATATGATCATGGCCTGAAAATCCTTACTCCGATCCTCCATAAAACTCATATTTTAATAAAGTTGTACGTGTAAACATAAACACAAACAGTCCGAGGATAAGACTGAAGATCTAGGAACATTATAACTCAAACATGCATGACTAGATAATGTATTTGTATACTATACAGACTCTATGAATTGATTCTCTATATATAATATATCCTCTGCCCAATACGTGTAGTGCAGTGAATTCAGCCTACAACCACTCTGATATTTTCTATACTCTATCAGTACGTTATTATAATGCCAACTCACGGCCTTGTCATATCGAAGTTCTGCTGCAAGTTGGAGGCCGTGAAGGAACCATTAATGATATAACACAGTTTGAGAAAAGAGTAATGATATACACACAATATATTGTACAGCACATTACATAATAATATTATAAAATAAAGATATTTTTATAAAATTATGTTATTTTTATAAGATGTTTTACAAAAATATCCTTAATTTAAAACATAGTTGTGTAAAGTGTTGTAAAAAATATTGTGTATAAATTATTTTCCAAATTGTTACAGATGAAAGAAGACATATATAGTGTTATTGATCTTTCAAATTCCCATATATATTGCGGTAAAAACAAGAATTTAAAAATGTTAAATTATTTATTATATTTTGTATCAAAATTTATATATAAAAATCGTAGAAATGAGATGATACTTCTCATCCAAACCGAGCTAAAAGGATGTTCCAGATTGTTGGTTTTGTTTTTTTTTTTTTTTCATCAATGAAACTTCCGGATTGTTGCTTGATACGAGGGATAATGGGCCAACTTTCGTTGGTCCCATTTTATTTAGTCACTATTCCGTTCCAATTATCGTTACGGGACTCTCGAGCATTTTTTCGTTCCTCGTGGACCCTATTCCTTTGTTTGGGTTTCATTATCTCTCAACATGTATGTTGTATGTAGTTTTTATATATATATATATATATATATATATATATATATATATTATGCATTTTGTTATTTATAGTTGTAAAAAATATATATACTTAGAGGGGATAAAATATTTCAAGCCCATAATAGGTTATAGGCCTAGCCCAAGGGAGAGGGTCACTACAAGAGGGAAGAAAGAAAGAATGAAGGAGAGGGACAAAAGGCTGAGTAGGAAAAATGTATCAGGAAAAGAGTGAATATGTGACATAAAGGATGAGAGATGCGACCTAAAGTAGGTAAGGGGCAAATGATAAAGACAAGAGACCAACCACTTCATGGGGGCAACTTCCAAATGATTTTTGGGGACTGATTTCGATTCTTCTTTCAGCTTCTTCAACCTCACGACTGGAGCACCAACGATAGGGATACTTTCAAAAGATAGACCTCCAATCTTGATTGTAAAGTGAAGATGAGAGACTATAAAACTAGCTAGCTTATTAGAGTAGATTCTCCCATCTCCTAACCTTTGTAGACGCACTACAAGAAAACTGCTTATTTACGACCAGTTAATTTCAGGGAATGACTATTTGTAACTAAAATTAGTTGTAAATAGTCTTTTAGTTGTAATAAATTGGTCAGAAAAGTCTGTTTTTCTTGTTGTGACATAGGCATTACATCGAATCACATAAATCTATGTGTCCCCGTCTTTTGACTTTCTTTACATTTACTTACTGCTCACTATAATGGATGAATGCACATACATCATATAGCTACACTAGACCACCGTCGAGGGCTTCACATAGCACCAATCAAGGCCCGAATAGTTTCAACGGGCCGAGATTGACTTTTTCTCTCCTTCCGGCCTATTGCACTATTTTTAATCATTTACAATACTAGATGAAATTTCATTTACTATACATTCAACATACAAAAAATAATTTTTGTCAAAATATAATTGGGTTTTTTTAAAACTGATATCTTCAAATTTTTAGAATTTTCAATGTCACTTTAAGATTTTGAATGAAGACTTTTTGGATTTAAAAAAAAAAATGAATCTTTTTTTATATTTGTTTGGAGTCTAAAGAATGTTAGATGGAGTTTCTAGAAGAGAGTTTAAAGAATGTTAGAGGCTCCTTACTCAAGTGTCTCGACTGCCCCCATGCCATCACCTCTATATCATGGGTACGAGACAAATGGTACCCATGATAAAACCCAAAACCAGATCAGGATGGTATGTCAATCTTCCATCTCTTACAAATACTATATATTGGAGTGCGGTCCAATTGGATCATCTATATTAGAGACATCGATCCTGCATAAAGAACTCAACCACGCCCATAATGCCATCATCCCAAAAATAGTACACCCCACGTGCATCTAACTTTCAAAATATTAAGTTAAGAAGATGGGATAAGATATTTTATTAAAATTTAAATAAAATATTATTATAATATAAAATTTTAATATTATTTTGAGTAGTGGTAAATACACAATACTTTACACAATACTTATACAACACATGTTATTAAAATAAGAATATTTTTATAAAATGATATTAATTTTATAAAATATTTTATAAAAATACTCTTCTTTTTAAATATTATTGTATAAAATATTATATAAAATATTGTGAGTTTATCATTTTTATTGCAAGAAAGGTTGGGCTTGCCTAATGTTGCGCATCAAAGTCCACATGACTAAAGCTTTTGTAAAAATGGAGTGGTCTGTCCTCCTTTGTCCAATGAAACACTTCGGCTTTGCCATCAGTTGGGTCCACTTGATTAGATCAACTTCTCCATTGTTATAAAGAGTCATGCTTTGCTGCGGCCCAGCAATGGGCGTGTAGCACAAATTTATATTTTTTTAAAATATTTTTAAAAAATAAAAAAAATATATCAATAAATTAAAAGTCATTTTTTTAATTATTAAATAAAAAAAATTTAAATATATGAACGATTAAAATGAGAGGATAAATTCATTAGACGACATAATAATATTTTTCTTGTTATTAAACACTCAACTTCATCGTGTCTTCCAATAATTCAGCCTGACAAGTGCGAATTAAGAATAGTAACTCCATTTTCATCCTAAGAAAAGCTTGCTCTCACTGACCCTCTCTCTCCCCGCCTCATCCATCAAACCCTGATCTAGTCCGACCATATGTGAGAGAGGGGATCAGGAGCTTTTGCCAAACCTCCCTAAGACGAATCTTCCTGTCCAGTCAAATTTTTTCTGAAGTTGTTTTTAATTTTTTTAATTTTTTAATAATAGATTCTATATTTTTTTAAAAATATATATAAATAAATATATATATATATATATTTTTATATATATATATATATATATATATATATATATATATATATATATATATCACTTGCGTTATGAGTACGGTATATAGCGTTATTCGAGTACTAATTGATGTGTGCCCAAAAAACCAAAAAAATTCCATTTTCTCTGTTTTTTTTTTTTCTTTTTTTGGATGGAGGTATGATCTGATAAAGACTTTTATTACTCTGATTATAATCATTATAGCTCTGAATACAATGTCGCCTTTATATTAATATCTTCTTCCGGATAATAATTGAAATCTTGTGAGCTGCCCGCCACTGGAGCTGCTCTGATCTTTCAAAGTATGGACCACGATAATGCCAACTTTTATTCGTCGATCAACTTGATCTAGTGGTGCAAAGCTAGCTGTAACAATCATTGTGATATATATATATATATATATATATATATATATATATCTTGTGAGTGCCCGCCACTGGAGCTGCTCTGAAAGTATCACGATAATGCCAACTTTTATTCGTCGATCAACTTGATCTAGTGGTGCAAAGCTAGCTGTAACAATCATTGTATATATATATATATATATATATATATATATATATATATATGTTACAGCTAGCTTTGCACCACTAGATCAAGTTGATCTTTCAAATAAACGATTGCCAACTTTTATTCGTCGATCAACTTGATCTAGTGGTGCAAAGCTAGCTGTAACAATCATTGTGATATATATATATATATATATATATATATATATATAATATATAATGAATGAGAATTAATGTCTGTCTACCAACCGGAACTGATTACTGCATCATTCAAACTATGAATTAAGTTATTCTTATTGAGAATAAAGTACTTAATCCATTCTAGAACTATCTCCATCCCAAATATTAATTAGAAATTAATACAAGTCATGAAATTATGGCCTATATCATTGATCTGATCTCCTGTGGGCTTTATCTATTCATGATCATACTGCATGGAACAAATTAGTCTGATTGAAAGAAATTATTCGATTAACAGAATAGAAAATTTCAATGGGAAGCATATAATTGTGTTCATTTACGTATAAACAAAAATAAACTTAAGATAATGCGTTGTTGCTAGAGAGACCAGTGGCAGTGAACAAGATATATATATATATATATATATATATATATATAGTTGTTTCTGGAGAGTCGTTAATTTAATCCTTCTGAATTTTCTCGATCGGTCAACAAACGGCAAAGGGCTTCTCATCTTGATGTTGTTGCAAAAATGTTTAGAGGGAAGGAGAGAGATGGCTTCGTTTTCGTCTTCGTCTTCGGCAACATTGGCAGCGAACAAGGCGACGAGCGATCTTCTCAGGGTCCTGAACACAATGGACTATGAGCATCGACATATGCGATTCCCATCAGGTAATATCAGATCATCAATCAAACCCTTTTCTTTTTTTTTTTTTTGATTGTTGATCCATGGGGGTTGATTTTGACGTTGTTGCAGTCCAGCGTTTCTTGAATGGATCATACATCTTTGTGTTTTTTTATCCTCAAATTTTCACATATTTTTATGAAAAAATTTATTAATTATCTATTTTCTCATCATTTATAACCGGTTTTAGATCGCCATGATCAATTCAGTTCTGCGAGTGATTCAGAAAAACACACTGAAATCGATCCAATATGACCGGTTCAGATTGATCAATGTATATATATTTAATTGGTTGAACCAATTTGAATAGAAATAATTTTATTTTCTTTTTTTCAATCGTTTGTACTAAGAGTAAAGCCCATTGCTTGGTTCTTAATTTGCTGCATTAGCCTAATGGCATGATGACATGATATCGTCCGATTCTCTAAAATTTGGGCTCAACTCCCCCACATCCTTATCAAAATAATAATAATAATAATAATAATAATAATTTGCTGCAGATAGACTTAATTAATTAATTTTCCTGGCCTAAGTTTTCATAATTATTAATTTATTAATTATGTATGTGGTCATATCATATACGCTGTGTTTTTGTATAGTTTTTCTTGTTATTATACTCTTATTTATCTCAAAAAATATTAATGCAATATAAATTTGATCAACTTCCGATAAGCATATATAATCCAAATATTTAATTCTAATTAGTGTTAATATTGATACCAAGAAATGTTCAAGAAGATGCCAAGGAAAATGCAAAAGCTTGTGACAAATTTTCTAGTATCTTGACATCCAGCCCAATCTAAATCCGTAAATGCAATCAATTGAAGATGAGACTTTGCAGAAAAAAAATAATCATTGGCCAGGAGATTCCTTAATAAATTGTAGTACTCTTTGAGCTGCATGAAGGTGATGCAACAGAGGAGAGTCAATGAATTGGCTTAAGGTATGAACTGCAAAAGTTATATTTGGTTTTGTGATGGTTAGATATAACAACCTTCCTACCAATCTCCTATATGAAGTGAGATCTTCTATAAGAGGTCCATGATCCCGAGAAAGCTTTAGATGTTGTTCCATTGGAGTCTTGACAGGTTTTGATCCTAAGAAGCCAGTGTCTTATAGAATCTCTAAGGCATATTTCCTCTGAGAAAGAGAGATACCTGAAGTGTTCATTGCAACTTTCAATCCCAAAAAATACTTTAAAGACCTAAGATCTTTAAGCTTGAATTTCTTATCAAGATAAACTTTGAAGAATATATATAGTACTAATATATTTGCTAATAATTCTCGAGTAATGCTACATACAATCGTGGAGTACGCAAGTACCGTACAGTCGCTTTGAAAAAGAGTAGGATCCACTATTAAAAAATTAATTTTCTTTCAATGTGGTTCCTGTATTTATTCATTTTTTTAAAAATAATTGCACGACGTTTGCACACTCACAACTACAACTATTATTTATCATAATTCTCTCCTCCAAGCGGTCGAATCTGGTTTCTTTAATATTCTTAGATCAACGTATATTAATATATATATAATTGGAGATATTGGAAGAAAGTTTGATGGAATTATTCAATAAACAGAAAAGAAATTCTAATATTCAATTACATGAGAATTAAGCTCCATATATTTGTGATCATATACGGACGATTATTGATAATAATATCTGTACTATAAACAATAATTTTAATCAGCCCAAAATCACTTGCATAACCCAGAAGAATCAACCCCCTACAAATCATATATACGCCATGCATTCGTCAGCATTACATGATCTTACCTTACCCATAAAAAATATCATACATATATAAAGAGATCAGATAATTCTCTGATAAAACCACTTGTACGTGCTGCAGATTTCAAGGGCAAAAACGGCATCACAAGTCCTATACATGTACAAGCTAGGCATTCTATTTGACGCGTTGGATCCCAGCCGGCCACATCAACTGATCAGACTCAGAGAGCAGTTCACGGGTCTTCCGCGCATTTTAAAAGGAAAGCCACTCACAGAACACGCCCCCACACCACCAAAGCCTCAAGAAACATAAGCGAGTCTTCTTCTCCAGTGCTCTGTCCCCATTCTCATCATCATGGCTCAGCCAATTCCAGCTCCAGCTCCAAGTGGCACAAAGCTTGAAAACCCTCTTCCCATCATCGGCACTCAGTACTGTACACCTTACCCCGTTGATCTTTCGGTTGTCAAAAAAGTCATGACCATATCCGATGGTAACTTTGTTGTCACAGACATCAACGGCACCGTCATTTTCAAAGTTAAAGGAAAATTTATGTCCCTTCATGATCAGCGTATTCTGCTTGATGCTGCCGGAAATCCTATTGTCACTCTTCGAGAGAAGGTTAATTAATTTGGTTGATAATATATATTTCACCATAAACATGTGTAACATCCTTTCCCCCAAGTCTTGGTTTTGTTATATATTTTCTTATATTCATATAATTATATATTCTCTGGAAATTGCAATTGATCATGATGTTTGTCTGCGTAGATAATGTCTGCACATGACAGATGGTATGTGTATAGGGGCGAAAGCAAAGAGCCCAATGATCTGCTTTTTACTGTTAAGCGATCTTCAATGATCCAATTGAAGGCCAAGTTACATGTGTTTTTGGCAAATAACACAAAGGAAGAGGTATGCGACTTCAAGGTTGAAGGGACTTATTCTGAAAGAAGTTGTGTAGTTTATGCTGGAGATTCTCCCAATATAGTTGCCCGGGTAAGAAGTTGGTTTTCGCTTTTAGGTTTTTTTTTTCAAGTAATCGGACATGTGAGGATGTTTATATTAGAGAGACGAAGTAGTATATATTACTTGATTCTTTGGTAAAATTAACGAGATCGATCTTGAAAGTTTAAGAACCTATATAATTAGAGACTAATTGAATTGATTACTGTGGAAATTAAAACGCAGATGTCTAAGAAGACCACCGCTAAAAGTGTTCTGATCGGAAAAGACAACTTCTCGGTGACTGTTTATCCTAACGTTGATTATGCATTCATAATTGCGCTTATTGTGATTCTGGACGACATGAACAACGAAAACAGCGTTCAGTGATCATCAGATCATGGCCAAGTTTGGAACTCAACTACGTCAAGTTGAAGAAGGATATTAAGTAATCTGATGATTGTATCGAAAATTGTATGTTTATCCTTTCTATGTTATGTGTTGACGGCATTTAAAACAAGATTGTATGTTTCTCCGTCTGATCTTAGTTGAATGGGCATCCAGCTTGGACTAAGTCAATAAAGTTTAGTGATGATGAGGTGTTGTTTGCTCGACTACGAGAGTTTGAAGGAATAATTAGGGGATTATGCGGATGATACGAGATTTTTTTTTATTTTTTTTGGTTTAAAGTTAAATAAAATATTATTATAATATAACTTTTTAGTATTATTATATTTGAAAAAGTTGAATTTTTATTATATTTTATTTACATAGAAGTTTGAAAAACTTGTAATGATTATATATATGAGATGAGATAATTTGATTTTGTGTAACTAAGGCTTCGTTTGGATGATGAACTAGATGAGTTCATTTTTAGAGTGCTTCCGACGTCCAAACATAATGAATCTTCATTTTAAACTACTTCTTCTTATGACTTCGTTCACCGAACTCTCTCTTATTTCTCTTTCCTTAATGCGACCTACTGACACACTCTCTCTTTCTCTTTAATTGTGGGACCCACTAACTCTCTCTCTATTTCTCTCTTCCTCTTTATTTGGACGCCCTCTCTCTATTTCTCTCTCTTTAATTGTGGGACCCACTAACACTCTCTCTCTATTTCTCTCTCTTTCTCTTTAATTTGTGGAACCCATTGACTAGTAGCCAATTGACTCTCTCTCCCTCAATGCTGTGTTCGGCGCCAGATGAGAAAAGAAAAGTTTTTACTGTCAGGTGAACAGTATAAAATTAATGGAGAGACTTTTTTTTACAACTTCTTACAAATATATCTAAATTCATCTTAACATCCAAACATATTTTAAACTCATCTTAAGTCGACCCTACCAAACTCATTCAACAATCTCAACTCACTACTATTTATAAAAAATTCAACTTATCTCAACTCATCTCAACATCCAAACACAACCTAAATCAGTCCTCGATATTGAAGCCAGCCATTAATGGAGACTGTATTGACCGCTTTTCTATTTTTTACTATACTCATCATCACACACACTATATATTATATTTATATTTATTTATTTATATTTTATTCTTATTAAATTAATTGAATTGTTGTACTCATTATCTATACATCAGTACATTTGATAAAAAAATTAAAAAATTATGTATGATGTGGGGTGTGAAAATGATGAGTAAAATTTTTCTATGGATGTTGCTACATACCGAAATTCTCTGCCAGAACACTTAAAAACTCTTTTTTTATTTTTTTAACTTTTTCTTTCACCATTTTTTTAAACTATTTAGATATTTTTTTAAAAATAAAAAATCACATATTGATTTAAAAACACTTGCTTAATCAATAATTCAAAAAAAATTAAAAAAGATTTCGGTAGAAATCTTGCATAGTGTTTTCCTTCTTTCTATATATTATATATATATATATATATATATATATATATATATACTGTTTAGATGCTTGGTATATATAGTTACATGAGCAGTGCTACTCTATTGCCTGAGTAGCACCGTTCCATTTGACCGTTATGTCATTTTGATCTTTTCATTTTTTATTTTATTTTATTCATATTTTTTAAACATATTTAAATATTTTTAAAAAATAAAAAATTATATCAATACATTAAAATTTATTTTTTTAACTATTAAATAAAAAAATTAAATAAACAAACGATTAAAATGAGTGGGCAGAGTGAGAGGACGTATTCCCCTACTGACGAGTTGATTTCATGTACCGGCCAAATTATATAAGTCAAGCGGCAAAATCTACGGAGATACAAGCTTATATGCATACACTAATGAGAGAATATGTTTCAATCCATTTTACTTAAAATCGATAGTGTTTATTTAGCTTAAAACATAATGACGTAATAAATAATATCAATTTTTTTACTGCAAAATTATGCACCTAAGTACTGGCCTGACTGATAAGACAACTTAGTTGAGCAGTCCTTTTCTTTTTCAAGGAGATTTTTATTCATCAAGACTACTTTTTTTTTTTTTTTTTTTTTTTTTTAATACATTTAAATATTTTTAAAAATTAAAAAAAATATATCAATATATTTAAAAACACTTTTTAATCACTAAGAGCATTGGCATTGGTTTATGCATATGCATATGCAAAATTACCTCTTTTGCATAGCCACTTTGCCATTCAAGCAAAATTTTTACATTGGCTTATGCATATTTGAGGCAAAATAATAATAAAATATTATTATTTTATTATTATTACTTTTTTGCTAAAATCAATTTTTTTATATATATATTTTACAATTAACATCCACTACATATATTTGACATTAATAATACAAATGTAATAATAAAAAATATAATTTTTTAATAATAATATATTAAAAATATAATAAAATGAAAAATATATATATAATATATTATAATAATAAAATGAATGTGCAAGTGAAGGTTTGTTGTGTTGTTGAAGGATGGAGAAAATGAAAAGATTGTGAGAGAGAGAGTGTGAGGGGAGAGAAATAATGATTAAAATATGGTTTGTAAGGTGAATAATGGTTATACAAATTTGGATAAGTACAGTTTATAGGTAGCTAAATATTTAGATATGCATAAGCCAATGTGGAGGATTTTAAGGTCATATTATGTAAATATGACTTTACATATACATATGCATAGACCAATACTAATGCTCTAAATAAAAAAAAAAAAATTTTAACCAGCGGTCAAATTGAGTGGACAAAATAGGAAGGTAAAGTAGCATTTTTCATTCATCAAAGCCCTTTAAGCAGGGAAACAATACATGAAGAAAATTCCTACTTATCCATTGTCACATCAGTAGCTACTATTTAGCGTGTGAGCTACTCTCTTACTCTCCCTTTTCCCTTTTCACATTAAGAGTAGACCAACTTTTAAAGCTCAATAACTTTGACTTGATGTCACTTAACACCATCTCATAACTAGATAAATTACCATTGTCCTTTGAGATGTCATTAATAACACGAGGAGGATCTCCTTCAGAATTATTGCCTGCAAATCCATCTCCAAATTAGGATATGTTTGGTTACTAAATTCCTTTCACTCCATCTCAATTCATTATTTTAACATAAAATATAATAAATAATTCAATTTTTTTAAATTTTAAAATAATAATAATATTAAAAAATAATATTCTAATAATATTTTATCATCTCAACTCAATTCAAACCAACTCATTTAACATTCAAACGCAATTTAAAAATGATTGCTTGTGGGGCTCCAGTTGCTTTTGCTAATAAAGGATCAAACACAAAGGATCTGTTCATTCATAAGCTAGCTAATATTAAACCTTCACAGTCTCTTCTTACAACTCCAATGCCAATAATGCCTTTAATCTTGTTTGTTGCAATATCTCAATTTACTTTAAAAGGGTTCAAAGGGGGAGGTTCCCATTTTGGAACCAGGTTGCTAGATGATGCAGTAGTAGTGGCCTTCTTTGAGTGAGCTTCATGTAGCTCCTTTAAGACTTCTTTAAATTGCTGAGCAATCACTTTGGGATGCTAAAATTTACTTTGGGATGCCAAATTCTCCTTGCCACTTTTGCAATCTCCTCCACAATTGTTCTCAAATTGTGAGCAAAGAACCTCAAGCAGTTCTAGAAAAGTCTTCTTCCAATAGGCACTCTTCTGAATTTATTCAGAACATAAGCTCTAGACATCCTGTGCTGCTAGACAGGACCATAGAGCATGACCTATAGACTCTTCGACAAAGCAAATAGGGCACTTTGGATTGTCAACAACCCTTTTTTTAAAAAGGTTCAAATTCGTGGGAAGACCTTCTAAGCAAGCTCTTCACAAAAATATCCTATCTGCAGGATGGATATTCATATTCTACAGAACTGACCACACTCTACTTCTATCATTGGAGATTGAAGGCTGACCTTTTGATAATTCTTTCAAATCTTTTTGAAAGTTGTATGAACTTCTCACTGTGAACTGGTCGTTGGAAGTCTCATTCCAAATCAGTTTATCTGATTTATTGGTACAACTTATTGGAATCTTCATGATGTTCTCAGCTTCCTCCCTTGAGAAGATCCCTATAATTAGAGATACTCTCTAGTGATTAGTATTTGGATCAATCAGCTCATGGACTTTTGCATTTTCTTCTAGATCTTTGACTGCACACTGAACTCTAAAAGTAGTGAATTTTGGAATCAACTTGTCCTTCCAAATATGAATCTCCCTTCTATTTCCAACTCTCCAATAAGTGCCCTTCTCTAGCAGAGGTCGAGCAACAATAATACTTCTCCAAGTATAGGAAGGTTTTCCACCCAGTTTGGCTCAAAAGAAATGATCCATTGGGAAATTCTTCAGCTTTAACACTTGGGAGGCTAGTGAATGAGGATCTTGGAGTAACCTCCACCCTTATTTAGCTAGCCTGGCCAAATCGAGACTTTCCAACTCTCTGAAATCCATCCCTCCTACTGTCTTAGATTTTCCCATTGTGTTCCATGAGATCCAGTGGATTCTCCAATCCTTTTCTTGTTGCCCCAACTAGAAATTCTGCGTCACCTTATTAATATCTCTAAGCAGGTTATGAGGGAGTTTAAAAACTACTATACTACAGGTAGGCAAGGCCTGTTCAAAAACTTTAAGAATAATTTCTTTGGCTGCATGAGAAAGGAACTTGACTTTGAAGTTGTTGATTCTGTGTCTAAATTTTTCCAATATACTTCCAAAAGACTTAGATCGAGCTCTTCCCACCAGAGATGGTAATCCCAAGTATTTTTCTTAAGACATGCTTGATCTAATCCCTGCAATGCTCAATACAATGTCTTGAGTTTCTCTCGGGGTATTCTTGCTGAATTGTATAGAGATCTTCTCCTTATTAAGTCTTTGTCCAAATGTTTGTTCATAGGTGTTCAACAAGAAGATCAATATGCTCCATTCTAGAGAATTAGCTCTGCAAACAAGTAAACTATCATCTGTAAAGAAGAGATGATTAATATGAAGTTTTCCTCTCTTCAAAGGGACTCCATTGATAGCACCTATCTTCTTTGCATTATTCAGTAGGGAACTCAAAGCTTTAGCACAAATGATGAACTTTGTAAGATGATAAAGGATCACCTTGCCTAATCCCTTGAGATGGTTTGAAAATTGGCTGAAGAATATATACCATTAATCAAGATAGAGTAAGAAATTGATTCAACCTCCTTCATCACTAAGTCAATCCACTGTTGTGCAAAACCCATTTTCCTTATGGCTACTCTTAAGAATGCCCATTTTACACGATCATAGGTCTTGCTCATATCAAGCTTCAAGGCCATATAACCTGATTTGCCTGATAATTTGCTATTCATGGTATGCATGGCTTCATAAGATACAATGATATTATTTGAGATTAGTCTCCCTCAAACAAAAGTTGACTAAATTGGTGAAATGATATATGGCAGAATACTTTCTAGCTTATTAGCAATTTTTTTTTTAAATGATCTTATATAGGACATTGCAGAGGCTAATAGACCTGAAATCAAACACTTTAGTAGGAGATTTTATCTTGGGAATAAGTGCAATGAATGTGTCATTGATAGCAAAAACCATACCACTAGAGTTGAGAACATATAATACAGTTTCAGTGACTTCTCTTCCAACAAAATCCTAGTGAGCTTGGTAAAAAGCAGGAAGGAAACCATCTGGGCCAGGTGAACTCAGAGAATTCATTTGGAACACATCCTCCTTCACTTCTGCAACAGTGAACTTCCTTGTCAATAATTGATTCATATCATCAGTCTCCACAACTTGCATATACCTTAAACACCTCTCAATACCTTCTGGATAACCTGTTGAAAAAAGATCCTGAAAAAACTTTTGGAGTTGAGCATTAATATCTTCTGGATTGGTAACCATTGAACTTGAATCATTAAGGATTGTGTGAATGGTATTCGTCTTCCTCTTTTGATTTGCACATTGTTGGAATAACTTAGTGTTCCTGTTCCCCTCTTTGAGCCATCTTTGCTTAGCTCTCTACTTCCATTTAACATCCTCCTCTTCAAGAAGCAAGTCAACCTCATTTTTTAACACTTTTATTCTTTCATCCATCTCACCTTTGTTTGACTCTTGAAGCTTTGAGAGCCGAGAAAGTTTGGAGTTGATAATCCTCTTGGAGTTTCCAAAAGTCACCTTTGTAAAGCCCTAATGGAAGGCCCAAACCACATGGCCTATACTCCAAAAAGACTAGTCAATGATATAATTGGAGTCCTATTGAAACCTTATAAAGAGCAAGAACTTCTCATTCCCAAACAATGTAGGATCTCATACACCACCTAACCTTATCCATATCATATGGGGTATCACAATCTAATCCCCTTAAATTTCTTGACATCCTCGTCGGGCCTGTCCATTGTAGGTGGCATGGCTTAAGTTTCACATTTCTGGTTGAGATAGGCTCTGATACCATTTGTAACATTGTTGTCGAACGTAGATCTCCCTCAACCATAGCATACACTGCGTGATTGACCTCTGCCTCTTGCAGTTATAGGCATGTTCTGCATGCAATGTATATATTTGTGTCCATTATGCCAATGACAGTGTCTATAATTAGCTCCCAAATTGGGTACTAAAGCCATTAATGGGTGTTGCAAAAAAATAGCGCTTATAGAGAAATATCTAACCCAAGACCAAACCCAAGAAATATGCAACCCGATAACATATCTAAATTTCATCAATTGTTTCCGCTCAAGTCTTATATTTGAAAAGGGTTAATTGTGTCTTGGAGTTGAAAAATGTTTGTCAAAAAACAGATTATGGCACAAATTGCTACTGTTGCACATGATACTATCAACGAGAAGGGATGTGGAGCCTTAACAATAACCATATTAAATATCAAAATAATACAACAAATAGGAAAATACAGAGACAAATGTGAGAAGTGGAGTCGATTTTTCTTGGTTGACCAGATATTCATTAAGGAGAATGTTGTGAAGGTGGTTCATACAACGATCTGTAATGTTATAGAAAGTGTTGTTGTGCTTGCTGTGGAGGAAGATTGCTATAAGAGGTGGAGACTACAAAGAAGAAAAAGGAGGGCGAAGGAGGAATAGCTCCTCCTCATTGGAATATGTGTATGCCATTAATGGGTACTATGCCCCTGTTTCGAATACCTTCAAGACCACACCCATCAGTATATATACATATATATGCAATAACCACAACTTGCTATGAATAGAAAACTTTAAATAAATGCATTAAAGTCTCATGGGTTTGTCTGAAGGTCTTCGAAACAGGGGCCATTAACATATATACTCAATAAACCAACCTAATAGAATGTGAAAATAATATACTCGTTTAATTCATGGCCATTTGTAGTGGTAAGAAGATGGGTTATTAGAACAAACCAGTCACCACTCCCAAAATCAAATGCTATTAGAAATAACAAACCTGCAGTGTCTTCACCATCACACGCAGCCTCTGCTCCACCAAAAGTTGTAGCTGCTCCTGCTCCACCAAAGGCCATTCCAGTACATGACAGCAATGCGGAATAGTCTAGAAGAATTTCCCTACACGTGTCAACATTTCATTCAATCTTGAGAATTCTGTTATACTAGAATATTCGTTTCATAGTGTATAAATACCACCACAATATACAGTAAACATCAATGAAAAACACTCAGAACATTTTCATTTCTTGTGTCTTTATATTATAGTTAACATGGTATCAAGAGCCATCTAAGACTCACGTCTAAGGCACTGCCATGGCCGAAAAACTCAAAACCCCTCCACCCCAACCTCTGCCTCTTTCTCTTCCATCTTCTTCCCATTTAGTTACCGTCAAACTCAATCATGATAATTACCTCTTGTGGAAGGCTCAGCTTATGCCTTATCTCAAGGGTCAAAATCTGTTTGGTTTTGTCGATGGCACCACTAAATCTCCTCACCCGTTTGATACAAGTTCGGAAAAACCCAACCCTGAATACTTGGCTTGGCAACAACAAGATCAAGCTATCATGAGTGTTCTTATCTCCTCCTTATTAGAAAATATAATTGCCCATGTCTTAGACTCTGTTTCCTCTCGTGAGATCTGGGTCACACTGGCCAATCTCTTTGCTGCAAAATCTCAAGCACGTCTCATGCAAGTGCAGTATCAACTTGCTACATTGAAGAAAGGCTCGGACTCTATAGCCAATTATTACCAAAAGACAAAACTCCTCAGTGATACACCTGCAGCGGCTGGTAAACCCTTATGATCTTCTGAATTTATCACATATCTCTTGGCTGGTTTGGGTTCTGACTTCGATTCTGTAGTCACCTCCATAACAACCCGTGTGGATCCTCTAAGTCCATCTCAGGTGTACAGTCATTTGCTCACTCATGAATCCAGGCTTTCTCATCAACTCACTGGCCTCACAGCTACCACGGAACTCTCTGCAAATGTCACTTATAAACCGCTCACTGAGAATCAAAATAGGGGCCGTGGGCTCTATTGAGGCAGAGGAGGTTATCGAGGACGTGGTCGTGGTCGTCATGCTGGTCGATCCTCACCTTCCCACTTCTCACCATCCCATCCCACATGCCAAGTTTGTCTTAAACAAGGCCATACCGCTCTCACGTGCTATAACAGGTTCAACCAAAGTTTTCAATCACCTCCACCCTCTTCCATTTTAGCTCATTTCACCACCGTTCCCACTTCACCATCTGCTCCAACCTCTTCAGTTGATAATCTTTGGTATCCTGACTCAGCTGCTACACATCACTTTTCTAATTTGTCTCTTAGTCCCATATAATACAAGGGTGACGAGCAAGTGTGTATAGGTGATGGCACATCTCTTCCAATACAACACGTTGGCAGCTCCACCATTCCATCCACTTCTGGCAAACTTCTTCTCTCAAAACTTTATCATGTTCCTTCTATTTCCAAGAATTTAATTTCTGTTAGAAAATTTTGTGAAGATAATGATGTTTACTTTGAATTTTACTCTACTTTTTTTCGTGTGAAGGACTCTCGTTCCAACAAAATTCTGCTCCAAGGCAATACTAAGGATGGAATGCATGTGTTTCCATATGATCTTCCATCTCCTCAAGCGTACATGGGCACTCTAGCATCTCCTTTTCAGTGGCATGTCAGGCTCTGACATCCCTCTATGCAACTAGTCAATAAAATCATCTCAAAAGTTTCTCTTCCAGTGCACTCATCATCCACGTCCGGGTTGTGTTTCTCCTGCTGTCAAGCAAAGCTTCATCAACTTCCATACAATCAGTCCACCTCTCGTTCCACTGCTCCTCTTCAACTTCATTTTTTGGATGTTTGGGGTCCTGCACCAATTCTATCTCGTGGTGGTTTTCGTTATTATCTGTCTTTTGTAGATGATTATAGCAGATTTACCTGGATATTCCCTTTGAAATGCAAATCTGATGTAACGTCTACTTTTTTATCTTTTAAGTGTCATGTAGAACTTCTTTTTAATACAAAAATACGAGCATTTCAATCAGATTGGGGTGGTGAATATAGATCTTTACATACAATGTTACAATCTTTTGGTATTTCACATCGTCTCTCGTGTCCTTATGCACATTCTCAAAATGGGTTGGTAGAACGAAAACACCGACACATTGTTGAAACTGGATTAGCTCTTCTTGCACACTCATCCAATCCACATTTGTATTGGTCTGATGCCTTTACAACTGCAGTGTTTCTCATCAATCGTCTTCCCTCTACTGTTTTAAATAATAAACCTCCATTTGAAATTTTATTTCACAAAGTCCCAGATTACACTTTTTTTAAATCTTTCGGATGTATTTGTTGGCCTAATCTTAGGCCATATAATCATCACAAATTGGAATATCGGTCTCTTCCCTGCATTTTTCTTGGATATAGTTCGGATCATCGTGGGTATTTATGCTTCCATGTACCTACTGCCCGTATGTATATTTCACGAGATGTGTTATTTGATGAAATGCATTTTTATTTTCCTACACACAACACTAGCTCGTCCCCCAGTCCTCAACCCAACCCATATTCTCTTCCAATCTTAAACACACCTCCCACTTTCAGCAACTCAAACCATTCACACGGGCCCATTAACTCTTCTCGATCCATACTTCCCACAACCCAACCCGTAGCCTCTAGCCCAAACCCTTCACTCATTTCACCTAACCCACCTAAGCAGTATACCATTTCCTCTCAACCCGTAGCATCACCATTAGAGCCCATGAATCCACCGAGCCCACTCACACCTGTATCTAGGGCACCTGCGTCTTCCCCAATTCATTCAGCCTTTGCCCCGATACCCCCTTCTTCTCTCCACCATATGCAGACTCGAGCAAAATCAAAACTCCATTTTCCCAAAATACGCAACGATGGCACCATTGCATGGACCCGACTACAAGCTCATACTAGCTCTACTGCGATACTCGAAGAGCCCACTTCCGTAACAGAGGCTTCAAAGCATCAGGAATGGCGAAATGCTATGCAATCCGAGTTTGATGCCCTTTTATCTAACAATACTTGGTCTTTGATTCCACCTACATCTAACCAAAATCTTGTAGGTTGTCGTTGGATTTTCAAGACCAAGCATCACTCGGATGGCTCGATTGAACGTCGGAAAGCCCGACTTGTCGCCAAGGGCTACAGCCAACTTGAAGGGCTCGACTACTTGGAGACATTTAGCCCTGTCATTAAGCCAACTTCCATCAGGTTAGTGCTCTCAATTGCTGTGTCATCCGGTTGGCAGATTCAACAACTGGATGTGCAAAATGCCTTTTTGCACGGTACCTTAGATGAACAAGTATTCATGTCACAGCCACCGGGATTTGTTCACCCACAATTCCCAAACTTTGTTTGCAAACTTAACAGAGCACTATACGGCCTAAAACAGGCCCCTCGCGCTTGGTATGCGCGTCTTAGTTCACGACTCTTGGAACTGGGTTTTATTGTATCGAAATCCGATGCCTCTTTGTTCATCTATAGGCATCAATCAGTGACAATTTATTTCTTAGTCTATGTGGATGATGTGATTCTAACTGGCTCTGATCCGAGTGTGTTGGCTCAATTGGTGGAGATTTTACAATCTGATTTTCCTCTCAAGAACTTGGGAGATCTTCACTATTTTTTGGGTCTTGAATGTCATCGAAATCCCACTGGACTTGTTTTATCACAGAGGAAATATATTATTGACTTGCTCAAGAAAACTAACATGAGCAATTGTAAGTCTGTGAGTAGTCCTGTGTCTCCCTCCACAAAACTGTCAGCCTTTGATTCTACTTCTATGGAAGATCCGTCTCTCTATAGAAGCAAAGTTGGAAGTTTGCAATACTTACTGTTTACAAGACCTGATTTGGCTTTCTCTGTGAATCGGGTATGCCAATTTATGCATGCACCCTGCTTGTCTCATTGGCAAGCTGTTAAGCGTATTTTACGCTATCTCAAGCACACTATGCATTATGGTTTGGCTATTACATCATCTCTCACTCCTGTTTTGGCTGCTTTTTCTGATGCTGATTGGGCCGGCTGCCCGGATGATCGAAAATCCACTGGAGGATATTGTGTATTTTATGGCAAAAATCTGGTATGCTGGAGCTCCAAGAAACAGTCTACAATTGTTAGATCAAGTACCGAAGCTGAATATAAAGCCTTGGCACATGCTACCTATGAATTATTATGGTTGCAGGGTATTTTATCTGAGTTAGGCATTTTTCTGTCCAAACCTCCTATTCTTTATTGTGATAACTTGGGTGCAACATATCTGTCCGTTAATCCTGTGATGCACTCTCGTACCAAACATGTTGATATTGATTACCATTTTGTACAAGATCGGATTCATGCTAAAGCTCTTCAAGTCTCTTTTCTCTCAAGCAAGGACCAACTAGCTGACATTTTTACAAAGCTTCTGTCAACCTCCAGATTCTGCACATTACGTTCGAGCCTCACAGTTCTTCCAGCTCTGCTTGGCTCGCTGGGGCATATTAGAAATAACAAGCCTGCAGTGTCTTCACCATCACACGCAGCCTCTGCTCCGCCAAAAGTTGTAGCTGCTCCTGCTCCACCAAAGGCCATTCCAGTACATGACAGCAATGCAGAATAGTCTAGAAGAATTTCCCTACACGTGTCAACATTTCATTCAATCTTGAGAATTCTGTTATACTAGAATATTCGTTTCATAGTGTAAAAATACCACCACAATGTACAGTAAACATCAATGAAAAACACTCGGAACATTTTCATTTCTTGTGTCTTTATATATATTATATTTAACAAATGCCAAAGGCTACTTGTGGACAGAAAACAAGGACGCAACCTCAGAAAACCAAACCAGCTTGAATGCACAGCACTTCAGTGGTGTCCCAGACTCATCAGTTGCCTTCGGCTTAGGAGTGACAGCCCCTCAAGGTAAGTCCTGCACTGCAATCGGCAAGATGGACAACCAAGAAATTTTTCATTAGAAGAAACTCAAATGGGGATGTATTCTCCGGGACTTGGGTACTTGCAAGTTGCATGTATGACTAGCTGAAGGCAAAAAGCTGGTGATGTAATTGGCACGGGATCAAGAAAGATTTTTCTCATTTGCTATTTACGTATTTGTCCCTCAGCTTTCCTCCAAGCCCGCGCGTTGTATGAACATCTCAGTTGATCTACCGCCAATTCCACCAAATAACAATAAATGTTTATCTTTTTTATTTGCTTTTTTCATAAACGGACAGCATTCCTTAAATAAAAGCAGACGATACAAAATTGACCTGAGTACAAACTAATTATAATATTTATAGCTTTTCAATACACTTCCGTGATTGACATAATCTAGTCTAGACAATAAATCTCAAAAAATTAAGTTTAAGAGAAATCATAACTTTATTTACGACAAAGGTAACAAAACCACCTATCCCAATTAGGTGGCGTAGGGTGAACCAAACCCCATCCAAACTCCGACTAAGCGGAGGGACCGACACAACTCTTCGGACATAGCTCTTCGGCCCGAAGAGACAATGTTTTTGATTTTTCTAAAAATTAAAGGCAGTGCAGAAAGAAAATACATAAAAAAAAATACTAGAAGCCCATCTAAAACAAAAGGCCACGTGGGCTAAAGTAAAAACACAAGGTCCAACCTAAACAAAAAAGGGTACAGCCTCTTTGCAAGTGGGAAGGCCCATCTCATTCTAAAACGCCGCCCCCCACCATCTTCTGATTTCTTTTTTCCTTTTTGTTTTTTTTTTTTGCCTGCATCTTCCTCCTTCGCCCGTGCTTCTTCCACTTATCTCTTCTGCATCCGCCTCCACATGGGCCACCATCGGCCACGAGCACGAGCACCGGCACACGGCCACCTTCTTCCTCGCCCAGCACCGGCTTACGAGCCCCGTCACATAGATGTTAGAGCCTCTCTCTCTAGGTTTTTCAATCGTCCCTCGAATATCCTTTATAATCTACCCATACCAAGACCAACAATACATGTTTATCAAATATTAATACAAGCTAATAATTAATTAACAAGTGATGGTATTTGGATTAATGCAATGGAACTATTTTTCTGCTTTTCCTTCTCCATCAAACAATAGCTAGCTTCTTAAAGAATAAACAATAGAGAAATTCTGGGTATCAGCCCGTAGCCGCAGCACACCTGCCTAGTATTTTTTTTTTTTTTCACTAAAAGCAGTAGAGTGTGCTGCGGCTGCAGGCTTCAACAAAGAATTTTTCTAAACAACACTACCTCATTTTTCACTTATCTCGTTCGTGTACGTGGCTCGGTCATGTTTCTCAATTCACACTTGAAATCATTGATGAGATCTCGTACGTATTTGAAATAATTGGAACTACTATTATATATAGAAACTTTGATGGCCGTTCACACCAGATGTTTTGGTGTGTGTATATATATATATATATATTGTCCCAAATATAACAATGATCTCTATTGTTTCGTACAAGGTAAAATATATAATCCAATATAAGGTTTTACGAATTCAAATATTAGGGGTTTAATACTTTATAAAAGCTGGTGCACGTTGTGATGAAGATCAGATGGTACTTTATAAAAGCTTCATCATCAACCATATCCATATTTATATTAAGGTATTTTCATTGCTTGGCCAGAACATGTATGATTGCCTGCACAGTTCCTTGTTAGCAATCTTAAATTAAATATTAATAACTTTTTTAACCAATGAATAGTGATTCATAAACTTCATGTAAACTTGGCATATTCCCTGTTTTTTCTACTAAATCTCTCAGGCAAAAAACCTACACTACAAACTTCACCTACTCATTTGAATCAGGTCAACCAATGGTCCCCCAAACATAGTGCTCCACAATGGTCAAGTTTTAGTAAACCTTACCTGTGTTTTTTTAGGCTGTAGTGATCGGCTTCGTAGGTACAAAAGCGATCATCCACGAAGCCGATCATCCACGTACTTGTCATACTTACATTTCCAGTTATGTTGATTTTTATAAACTTAATTTTCCTATAAACATCCTGGAAACCTTCATCTACCCCACCATCTGAATTGATATTGTCTATATTTAACCTCTGGGTTACCCCACCCCCGAACCATCCTCCCCCTACCACTTTCGCCACTAGCCAAGAACTAAATATTCCCTTACCCACGCATCGCCCCTCCCACTGCGGAACAACCTCCTCCCCCCTATCCTCTCCACTCCTAATAGCCCTTCACCTCCCTCCACTCCACCTCCGACCATTACCCATACTATGATTACCCGCTCCCATGCCGGTATTCATATACCCAATCCCAAATATGCCAACCTCCATGCTTTCTCAACCATACCCAAAGAGCCACAAATCATCCGCTCCGCTCTCACTCACCTTGATTGTTCTCAAGCTATGCTTGATTAATTACAAGTTTTGCATACTAACAATGCCTGGACCCTTGTTCCTCATGATTTGTCTATAATTGTTATTGGAAGCAATTGGATTTTTAAAACCACACTCAATGAAAATGGTTCTCTTGATCGATTGAATGCACGCTTAGTTGTTAAAGGATTTCACCAAATAGATGGTGTTAATTGCAATGAAACGGCATAGCGAGCTTCGGTCCCAGCCTGCTTGTTGTCTCCTGGAATGGCTTGATTGACATCCCCCAATGGTATGATGGGCATTTTCTCAACGGTGATTTGACCCAGCATTATTCAGATTGTGATCACTCTTGCTCTAATCAAACATTAGGACATTCGTTAGCTAGATGTCAAGAATGTATTTCTCCATGGTGATCTTCATGAGTCCGTCTACATGGAACAACCATCTAGTTTTATCCATCCAACTCACTCTTCACATGTTTATAAATTGAATAAAGTATTGTATGGCTTAAAACAAGCCCCCCGTGCATGGTTTGATAAGTTTACTAATTTTTTACTCATCTATAGTTTTAATTTAGCACTGCTAATTCTTCATTATTTATTTATAGTTCCTCATGTGGTTGTCTTATATTACTCCTATATATTGATGATATTTTACTCACTGATTTTTCCACTGGTTTTCTTCATGAATTTATTTCTACTCTTAGTAAAAAGTTTGCCATGAAAGACTTGGGCCCTCTTCACTATTTTTTGGGTATTTAGATTGCCCAAACTTCTGATGGCCTTAATCTTACCCAAACTAAATATGCTCTCGATATTTTGTATCGTGCACAAATGACTAACTGTAAGCCCATGGGCACTCCAATGATGGCTAAGACCAAAGGCCTTACATCCACAACGCTTTTTCCCAACCCAGTTAGGGCTGCAAATGAACAGAGCAGTTCATGAACAACTCGAGCTCGGCTCATGTACACTCGATTCGAACTTAGTTGTAACACCCGGACCAGTCAAGCCACTTAAAAAAAAAAATTTGAGTTATAGTTATGAAAAATTTTTGGGATTATGAGTAAAATTTTTTTTAGAAGAGAGTTTGAGCCTAAGATATTTTTGGCGGTATATAAATTTTTAATAGGTTTGATAATTAGATTTTAAAGTCTTTAATAGATCAAGTGGATGTTCATCAGAAAAATTTATAGGATAAGTGTATTTGTTTTAGGTCGAGTCGGGATCCAAAACTTAAGTAAAACCCATAGAGTAATCCCATGCATGATCAAGTCGTGGGCCAAGTCTTTTTATTTAATTATTATTAGTGTTTTATTTGATTTATTTTTATGCTGAAGAGCTAAATCCCGTGGGAGTAACCAGAACACGTCGCATGATTCCTTTTTCATGCATCCCCTTTTCATCCCCTTTCTCTAGGTTTTCCCTTTACTATTTATATCTTCTATATATACATACTTATATGGTTAATCATCTCAACCCTAGTTTATGTGTTGCTACTCTTTCTCTTCACGCTCTTAGCCTTCCATACTTATCTGAGCCTCCACCCCCCAACCTCAGTGCAGACCATAACCTTTTCTCCGTAAGACACCAAACCGAAGGGCTCGGTTTGCTTCTAGTAAACCGCCACCCCAAAGCTAATCCGCGTGCCGCAACGCCGCCAAGCACAGTCCACGACTGTACCTCAGCCTCTCTTAGTTCACCACCCCAACCGTGCCCAGCCAGACGAAACTGCTGCCTAGTGCCCTTGAAGCCTCTGTTTCAAGCCTTGTCTTTCTCTATTTGTGATATCCGAAAAGCTGAGTAGTTCAACCACCATAAGCCGCTACACTCACCCTCCACCGAGAGCTCCACCACGTTGTGATCCCACCTCACGAAAACTGCCACAGTTAACACCACCGCGGGCCACCCCTCTCACGGAAGACCCAACAGTTTTTCCCCTGTTTTTAGCCACCCGAAACAGAGATCCACCCATTGAACCACTTCACTGCACTGCACCGCACCGCACCAGCCACTCCAAGCCATCACCACCTGCACGGAAGAGGACGCCAGATACCCACAGACCACCTCAGCCCGTAGCAACCCCTCACGGTGAGCATCTGTTTCTTTCCGCCGTCTCTCTCGCTCACCTCTCCTTCTATTTCTCTCGTGCTCAGCGCTGCTCGACGGAAGCGCCACCGCACTCTTGCTCTTCTGCCGCTCCACCATAGGTCCTCCGGCCAGCCCCGTCGCTCCTTACCCCTCCTCGCATGCCCCGGTTTCCTTGCGTAAGCCCCTGCCGCCGCTCACTGGGTGTTCCCGTGTTTTGTGTGTGCAGCAGGTTTTTCTTCTTATAAGTGATTTGCGTACGTAATATATATATATATATATATATATATATATATATATATTCTATAGATATATAAAGTGTTAACTTGATAGTTGAATTCTATTTCCAGTTTTACCCTTATACTTTCCAGAAATGTGTTTTCGGATAAAGGGTATTTATTTATTTATTTTTGTTGTTATGTTAAAATGAGTTTTGGTTTTAAGTCTCATAAAACATTATTTTGTGTAGAAAATATTTTAATAATATTGTTAACTAAAAGAAATAAACCTATTTTTAAGAGAGAGTTTTGCATGGCGTATTTTATAAGATTTTTAAAGTAGTCTAAGTATTCTATTAATTTATAATATGTTGTTGGTACTTTAGATATTTTTAAATATTACTCTTTATTGAGTTCCGTAAATGTCTAAATACTTGTTCGATTAAATCTCTTATTCGGTACGAATTCGATTAAGTGGATATTGGTGGTTTTAGAAAATGGTGGTATTATAGGAATTATGAGAATTTTAGGTTTTGAGGATTTAAAATAGGTTCTTAGGTTTAAATATCGAAATACGTGATTGATTGAAAATTTACAGAAATTACGTGAGTTTTATAGGTGACGATTAATATTTGTTCGGCTTTGTTGAGGAATTTTTTTAAAGACTAAAGAATCCAGGTAAGCGGGGTTCCTATGCTAGCCTTTGCACAAAAATAAAATAGACTGAGGTCAATTTTGAAAATGTGCATGTTTTGTTATGAAAGGAAATTTTGAGAACGACCTCAGTTATTTGTTCTGCATTACTCATGAAATTCTGTATAAGAATGAAATAATTTTATCATTACTAGTGTAGACATGAGCTTATTTTGACATTTTACTTCCGAATTTTGCAAAAGAGAGCGAATATCAAATTTTGTGTATAAATTATTTTTGTGATATGATTATGTTATGTTCTGAAACTGTTCTGTACTCTGATATGATAAGATGTGATTTCTGAAACCTCTGGCATGACATTCTGTTTCTGCTCTGACCTTACCACGGGTGTAAAACTGTGGCCTCTGTTTGGGTTGATACCAACTTTTCTGTTTCTGGTGCACCCACTTTGGAAACAAAGTGGTTTTCTGCGTGGTCTTTCCTATGTGCACACTCGGGGCTCCGAGAATGATAAGGGGAAGATTCACATTTTGTTTATGCTCGGTTGGCCGCTGGGGTTTGCATAACCCTACCACGAGGGTTAAACATGGAATTCTGTTATAATATGATATTTCAGTTATGCTGTGCCAAGGAAATTTTGAATAAGAATATTGTGAACTTTCGCTCTGATATTTTTGATAACATGTTCTGACTCTGCATTCTGAAAATAAAAAAAAAATGTTTTGTTTTGTATTTTGAAATCTGTAAATGCTCATGTTTGCATACTAGTATATGTTCTCTGCTTACTGAGGTATTGATAACTCACCCTTATCTCCATAATATGTTTTAGATATTTTTGATGCCACAACTGGAAATGAAGAATATGGAGTACTTGCAAGTTTGTTGATCATAGAAAACTAAGTGCCTTAGGGTACAATGACTGTTGGAGAGTCTTTTGGTAGTGTTAATATTGTATGTGACTTTGGTATTTTGAGTAATGGATATTTGTATTGAACAAATAGGTTAATATGTTATGGAGACTCGGGTTTATTTTAAAAATATTATTTGGAAATGATTTTTACGTGATATGAGTTAACTCTCCGGACTCTCGGGGATGGAGCGTTACATTAGTTCATTTAATAAATGAAATGTTCATAAACACTAATATAGGTTCGAATATTAAACAAGCAAAACTCGTAAAAACTCAGCTCGACTCGGTTTAGACTCGTGAACAAAACTGGTATAAGCTCGACTTGAATCGTTTGAGCCCGTTTTGAAACTCATAATATGTTTTATATGTGTATGTGTTATATATATTACATGTTAGTTAAATTTTATATACTTAATTATATATTATTAATTTATAATATAGTTTAACTTTTTTAATATATATGTTATGTTCCCAAAATGTGTATAGGATAATTTTATATCATACAACTATAACTATTGATTTATTATATTATCTATATATATATTAAATAGTTTAGTTTATTACATTTATCTTGTGTATTATTCTTTTAATTTACAACTATAAGTTATTTTTTTAAAAAAGTTATACCATAAGAATTTTGAATCAAAATTATTTGATTGAATAGTTAAATGGTTTGAGTTTTTTTGTAAATTTTTTTTAAAATATTAATCAAAAGATAAGATTAAAAAATTTCAAAATAAAAATTGAGTTCGAGCTCGATCGAGCTACTTGAGTTTGAGTCGTTTGTTTATTTTTAGTCGAGCTCGAGTCGAATTCGAACAACATTAATGGTAACGAACCGAGTTCGAACAAGGATATTTGAGTATTATACGAGTTAGAGCGAGCAAACATGTTAATCGAGCTCAAGTACCCTTGTTCGAATTCGACTCGATTCGGTCCGTTTGCAGCCCTAGACCCAACCCATTATCGTAGTCTTGTTGGTGCTCTCTAGTATCTTACCCTCACTCGTCCTAACCTTGCATACAATGTTAATTTTATGTCTCAATTTATGCACTCTGCTACTGAAGCTCATTTTAAAATGGTCTAACATATCCTTAGATATATAAAAGGCATGGTTAATTTTGGACTTCATTTTAGTTCCAACTCTACCCTTGATCGTTATGCCTTCTTTGATGCAGATTGAGATGGCTGCTCCATCACCATATGCTCCAGGATAGGATATTGTGTTTTTCTTAGTAGTAACTGTGTCTCTTGGTCTGCAAAGAAACAACATAATGTCACTCATTGAAGAACTGAAGCTAAGTATAGAGCTATAACTCAAACTACTTGGATCTCTTTTCTTCTTTGCGATCTCGGCATCAAGTTAAACACCCAACCTTTATTACTTTGTGATAATCTCAGTGCCCTTTACATGACCATTAACCTAGTGTTTCATGCTCGAAGTAAACACATTGAGATTAACTATCACTATGTACGTGAACGTGTTGCTCTTGGTCTACTTCACACCCATCATGTCCCAGTCTCGTTACAACTTGGCAATCTCTTCACCAAACCGCTTAGGCGCCCGGCTCTTTTTCCGCTTTGCACCAAACTTGGCCTTGTATCTTGGCACAGTTTACGGGGGCATAGTAGTAATAATCTTCCAACGTACAACTCCTCTTTCAAAGGAAAGTATATCACCTGAAACAGCTACAAGATTCTATTCTTAGTTCCACAAGATTCACTCTTTCCTTGTAACAAATACGACAATATACATGTTGTAATATTGTATGTGTCTGTAAAATAAATCAATAGAAGACTCTCGAGAACTCACGGTGATTGAGGCATTTTATCAAACTGTCGGTTCTCCTATCTTCGTCACAGCTCTCCTTCGGCCACCTCATCCTGGTCACTCATGGCTGGCCTAAGCACCTTCGACCTCTCACGTGGGCTGCAACACATATGCTCGGCCATGGTGTCTATGTCGGCCACCCAGTGCTGGCAACCTTACTTGGCATCCCAAGTGGTAGGAACACCAGGGACCTTCTGACCATCCCGTAGCTGGTTACTCCCTCCCACTACATTAAGAAAGAAATTAACTGTCTAACACAAAGGCTAAGTTACATGTGGTCTTGGCAAATAACACAAAGGAAGAGGTATGTATGCGACTTCATGGTTCAAGGGAGTTGGGCTGAGAAAACTTGTGTCGTTTATTCCCTAGATCTTACCAATATAGTTGTCCAGGTAAGCTAGTTTTCACTTATAGCTTGTTTTCAATGAATAGGACATGTGATGATGTTTATATTAGAGAGAAGAAGTCCTAATACGTGGTTCTTAATTTCATAAGATAATTAGATCTTCAAAGTTTAAGAATCTATATAATGAGAAACTAATTGAATTGATTATCGTGGGAATTAAAACACAGATGCGTAAGGAGATCAATGTATGAAGTGTTCTGATCAGAAAAGACAATTACTCGGTAACTGTTCATCCTAATATTGATTATGCATTCATAGTCGCGCTTATTATGAGTCTAGACGACACGAACCACATAAGCGAGATGGATGAACTGGTCATCAATTCTAGCATGACCACGGCTGGAGTCCCAACAGTTAATGTAGGAAAGTAAATATATGTTAGCTGTGTAATGATGGATAGACAGATTTGTTACATAAATAAATGAGCTAGTTTGTACTAGTTAGCTGAATGTGCATCCAGCTTGGACTAAGTCAATATTAAAGTGTAGAGTTGGAGGTTGGCGGAAAGGTGTAGAGTCCATCCTTAGGATAAAGTAAAGGTACGAGAGGGAGTAGAGATGTTGCAAGATCCAATATTTTGAATGGGCAAACTTGTCCCGTCACCGACCTGGATTTGATCACTATCAGTGTAAGGTTCTGAATGTGTATTCAGATTTTGGAACTCATGTGTGAGATGATTGGTTGAACCTGTATCAGGATACCAATTGCTGTTCGAAGTGGAATTTTGAGAGGTCAAATAGGCAGCCATGGTGGGATGTGCACCTTGATACGCCGAGTCAAAGTGGTGATAGCACTAGATTGCTGTATGTCCTCCCTTGCCACACACTTGACATGTGGGACGCGAGTTGTTGTTAGAAGCATGATGACCACCTCTTCTGCGGCCTCGGAAAGAATATGAGGCTATTGTGAAGGGCATTGACAATGTACTTCCCCACCTCAGGGTCAAGAGCCTTCATTACGTGTGGCTATATTAACGGAGCCCACAGTCGCCTCAAGAGCGGAATTATGTTGTTCAAGTCTCAACTCAAAATTGAGAAGATGACCAAATAGATCATTAGCTGACATAGGATCTTCATGAGTAGAGATGGAAGTCACTATAGCATCATATGTTGAGTTGAGTCATCCATGTACATATGACTGGAACTCATCATGTCAATGGAAGCCAAGGTATCTGCTTGTGTTTTGATGCTTTGAAAATATTCTGAAATGGAAAGGTTTCCTTTCTTAAGGTTAGAGAGAGCGCGACGTGTTTGCATAACTCGTGCATTGGAATGAGAAGAGAACATCTTCTCTAAGGCAGACCAAACTTCGGAGGACGTTGATAATCCCACCATTTGAGCCAAAATTCCTTCAGACAAGGAAGACACCAAGACACTAAGAACAATTTGATCTTGATCAAACCAGTTGATGAATGCAGGGTTGACACTTTCTACAAGAGCAGTGGTGGATGAAGTTGTTTCTGGATTTTTGATGTGTGTGGGAGGACAGTGATAGTTCCATACACAAAACCATATAAATTTTGCCCATGTAGATAGGGGCAACTTAGGCTTTCCACAATAGATAATTGTCCTTGGTTAGCTTAATGGTGACTAAGTTTTGGGTGTTTACGGGTGAAAATGTGGAAGGGAAGGAAGAGGATGCAAGAGCAGAGTTAGAGCTAGAGAAGGCCATTTAGGAAGGCAAGAAAATAGACAGAGGTCACGATATGCCCTGATACCATAAAACAAAGACAATAGATGGAATCTCTCTCAGTGATCTATGCATGCAGAGAGAGTTGGATTTTATAGAAAACCCTTAATAGCAGGAATACAAGCCAAACGTGGTTGCCGTTAAGGCAACTCGTTCCTAACATACAGTTATGACAAAATCCTATGATCGAGCATCTCATTCCTAATATACAAATATATAGCTATAATGCATTCCTATAATCAAGCCCCAAAATACAATTGACTAATTGTAATCTTGGTCCTATAAATGAGGAGAAGACTTTGGCTGCTCTATCACTTTGAATCAAGAGGATCTTGAGTAATATCCTTAATAGCCTCTGTTCTGGTTTTAATGTTTTTCAATACATTTGTGCCTAAGGTCTTTTATATATTATTATATGAAATTCTTCTAAAAATAATATAACTGTTATTTTTTTACAAATCATTGTTTCTAAATTTAGTAACTGGCTCATATTTATCTACTAGTATATGTTCACTACTTATTAAGCCAATGGACTCACCCCGACCCTTTATCCACCATTTGTTTTAGATACGTAATGGTTGTAACAGTTGGAATAGGTGCTACATGACTGAATTATAAGAGAAATGTGAGATAAGTGTCAACTGGCATAAGTGGATTAGTTTGATTTAAGAGAAACTTTGATAGTGGTTAGTTTATTCTGTTTGAAATAATTTCTCAAACATTTGATTTTGGAAGATTTTTATATCTAGGTTTTATATTTTATGGATTTCAAGTTATAGGATTCACACCCGGATGCAGGGCGTGACAAATGTTCATCCACTTTTTTCTCTCATTTAGTATAATGCTAGATGTACGTGCATATAGAGAAGGCAGTTGACTTGTCGTTGGTTTTGCTATTGACTAATGCTAGATACAGTTATGAGTTATACAAGTGTTGCGCATTCCTTTAAAAAACGATTGTGGTGCAACATTAAAAAATCAATTTTCTCATATCGATATCTTATTTATTCACTTTTTCAAGAGAAGTTTGCAACGTTCATGCACTCTATAACTGCAAATATTATCTCTCTTTAGTAATATAATAGTCGAAGGACCACTTATTCATCTCTTGGTCAAATTCCTCCACATCATGTAGTGGGTCTTTAGAGATTAGGAAAATCTTGAATGCCAAGTTTTCAGGACTCTTGAGTACTCTTTACTTTTGTTCATATATACTTGTTTTTCCTTTTGCTAATAGCAATTTTGACAAAATTTTATTTATTAGAAAAGGTATTCCTATGTAATTAAAAGCGAAGCCATATCACTAAAGTTCGAGTATAACCTCTTAAATAACAATGGGTGGGATACTTTGTTATTGGAAAATCTTGTGGGTCATCAAAAATCTTTGGAACTATATTAGTTTTTGGCTAGGAGAAAAGAGGGTCAAGATGTTTTACACTGGGTGAATAAAAATGATGGTGTTTTTTATACTAAAAGTGCCTGGGATGTTATTAGGATTAGAGCCCCACCTTTACTTTGGGCTCAATGGATTTGGCACACACTAATCTTCTTAACAAAATTTTCATTATTATGTGGAAGGCTATCAATATTTGCTTGAGTGTCGACGAGAGGATTAAAAGATTTGGTATTCCTATGGCCTTTAAGTGTAATTGTTGTTCCAGGGGTGAGATGAAGGATTTGAATCAGGTGCTCTGTACAAGGGAATTTGCTAGACGTATTTGGAGGCTGGTTGCGATCCAGTTGTGTTTTGCATACATGGCCGAAACAAATTAATTTTTGGTTCTATAGGGCAGGAAGTTCTTATTATTTTTTGTCTTCTCCCAAAAAAAATTTTTCTTGGAAGCTTTGGAACAAGCGTTGCAAGGCCCGGTATGAAGATAAGGGAGAAACAGTGGAGTCAGTTTGGCATGTTATTAAATTATGGCTTCGCCGCGTTATGGATTTGATCATGAAAGTTTCTACAATTTCTTTTAAGGATGTTGCTATTTGAAGAAGATTGGATATTCCTTTTCTCGAACCTAGGCCTAAGAAGGTTCGTGTGGTCAGGTGGACTCGGCCCCCTTAGGACTGGGTTAAGCTTAATACGGATGACAGTAGTTTTGGTAACCCGGATCCAGCAGGAGTAAGGGGTGTCATTCGTGATGGTGGTGGTCAGCTTCTTGTGGTTTATTATGTGGGTTTGGGTTCGGATTCTAATAATTTTGCTGAAATGAGAAGTTTTCTGGAAGGTGTCTGTCGTTGCTATCATTTGGGTTTTAATCGGATTGAGATTGAGACTGACTCTCAAATTCTCGTGAATTGGGTCATCAAGGGTGAATGTAATATTTGGTACTTAGAGGATTTTTGTGATGAATTACATATGTATTGGAATTGCATGGAATATAGAATAAAACATGTTTTTCGGGAATGTAATGATGTGGCTAACCTTCTTGCCAAGTGGGGAGATAGTGGCTCTAATATGGATTGGTCTGGAGATCATTTGTTGCCTATTACTCTCAAAGGTCTTCTTTGTCTGGATAAAATTGGTCTTCCTTATTTGTGGATCTCCTAAAGTTTTCCTGGTGAGTTTTCTTTTTTTGCATCACTTGTTCCACTCTATTTGCATCACTTGTTCCACTCTATTACTTGTGAATTGGATCATCAAGGGTGAATGTAATATTTGGTACTTAGAGGATTTTTGTGATGAATTACATGTGTATTGGAATTGCATGGAATATAGAATAAAACATGTTTTTCGGGAACGTAATGATGTGGCTGACCTTCTTGCCAAGTGGGGAGCTAGTGGCTCTAATATGGACTGGTCTGGAGATCATTTGTTGCCTTTTACTCTCAGAGGTCTTCTTTGTCTGGACAAAATTAGTCTTCCTTATTTGCGAATCTCCTAAAGTTTTCCTGGTAAGTTTTCTTTTTCTGCTTCAATTGTTCCACTCTATTGCTTGTGAGTGTTCCATGCCTAGGATTGAAGATTCTTACCATTGTTTTGGACTCTTGTATTTTTTACAAGGATTTTTTGTGTTGTTAGGATGTCTTAGTCATTTTGATATCTAGGTTTGGCCCTTTTTTTATCATATTATTGTAGCCCCTAGGTGTCTTGATGTAGCCACATTTTCTTCTGTTACAAGTGAGGGTTTATCAATAAAATTAGGGTACCATCCTCTTTATAAATAAATAAAAAAACTCTTAAATAAATATATATATATATATATATATTTGTGTGTGTATATATATATATATATATATATACCTAAAAGAAGATTAACTATTTAACACATTTAAATCATGAGTCGTGCTATACCCTGTAAGATGTCACCAATTAGGCTAAATGGTTTATTTTTGTCATTTTTTCATACATTTTTTTTTATACTCTTAAATATTTAAAAAATCGCAACATCATTAACAAATACTTTCTCACTCATTAAGTAAAATAGATATATATATATATATATATATCGGTGACACTTTGAATCTTTTTTTTTCTTTGAGGGAAGAGTACTTTGGATATTATATACATTATAGATGTCATGGAAAATGGATGGAACACAGTCAACCATAGCAACAGTGCTCGGTTAAATCTCAATCTACAATAATAACTAGAGGTAAAGCATTTGTAGTCTAAAATTAGAGCCCACAGAGTATATAATACTTGATGTCAAACAAGAATTCTTGTATAGAACTTTTTTACTTTGTAATATACTTTTTTATTATACAAAATAAAATCGACTTGTATAGGAATGAGATGTTACAAAATAAAATAATAATTTTTACGGTTTTTTTTTCAATTTTTTAATTTTTTAATTTTTTTATAAACAGAGCACATTCGTTCATAGGGGTGTAAATTCAAACCGGAAAACCGGACCGGACCGAACCGGACCGGTTTTACCGGTTTTGAACCGGTCCGGTCCGGAACCGGTTTTTAAAACGTAAAAACCGGCCGGTTCCGGCCGGTTCCGGAATTTTTTGGACCGGACCGGTTGATTAAAAAAATAAAAAATAATATTTTTATATATAAGTTTTATACAAAATATTTTATATATATTAAATATTAATATATATAAGTTTTATATATAATGTATAATTATAAATTTTTATGTGAAATTTTATATATAACATATATATTCATATATGAAATAATTTCTTATTATAATTTATAAATTATTATATAAAATGTTAATACTAAATCATTAAAAGTTTATAACTAATACTAATATATAACTTATAACTATACCAATAGTCTAATATTAATACTATTATATAGTCTAATATATTAATAAAAGTATAAAACAGTTTTTTTTTAAATCAAAATTTTTTTTTTATAAACAAATTTTTAATGAAAAATTTTGAAATTTATATTTTTAAAAAACCGGAAAACCGGACCGGACCGGATTGGAAACCGGTAAAACCGGAAGTACCGGTTTAGGAGGGTAACCGGTGCGTAATCGGTTTTGAAAAATACAAAACCGGCACATACCGGTTCAGTCCTAGATTTTATCCAAAACAGGACCGGACCGGACCGGTTACACCCCTATTCGTTCATTAATAGAAGACAATACGAAGTTGACTTGAAAACAAGCCAATTACAAACATTAATAACTTCCCAGCTTACTTTCGTGATTGACATGGTCTAGTCCAGACGGTAAATATCTAAAGACCTAGGTCTAAGAGATGACACAACTCTATCCACAACAAAGGTAACAAAACCCCATACCCCGACTAAGCAAAATAGGATTCACCAAATCCTACCAAAGCACTGACCAAGCGGAGGGGGTGACGCCCCTTCGGACTAAGGTCCAAAAGGAAGATGTTTTTTATTTTTTATTTTTTTAAAAAGTAAAGAAAATACTGAAGAAAAAATACAATTGAAAAAACTAAGAAAAAATTGTAAAAAAAGGAGAACCAGAACACAAAGAGGCTACAGTGATGCGTGTAGGACACGCGCCACTCTGGAAGGAAAGCCGACGGCCAAAACCACGACGAAGTGAACGCAAGAATTGGACAACACGGCATCATGATAGCTATCATTCTTTGGATTTTTTTGGCATAAAAGTCCCATGATATACAAGGCATTCGGGTTGACAGGCTCTTCCTCGCAATTGAACAGGAAAGCCGCTCACAAAACACTCCCCACATCACCAAATCCAGTGCTTCGTCCCGATCCTCATCATCATCAATATCATGGCTCAGCCAATTCCAGCTCCAGCTCCAGCAGCCGCACAGTTTGCCAACCCTCTTCCCATCATCGGCAATCAGTACTGTGAACCTTACCCCCTTTCGGTTGATCTTTCGGTTGTCAGAAAAGACAAGTTCATGTCCCCTGGTAACTTAAGCAAAGAGCCCAGGGATCTGATTTTTACTGTTAATAAGGGATCAGTTTCAATGTTTCAACGGAAGGCCAAGGTACATGTGTTCTCGGCAAATAACACAAAAGAAGAGGTATGCGACTTCATGGTTCAAGCTGGGAGTAGGGCTGAAAAGTCTTGCGTCGTTTATACCGGAGATCATACCAATATAGTTGCACAGGCAAGCTGGTTTTCGCTTATAGCTTGTTTTCAAATGAATATATAGGACATATGAAGTTGTTATATTATGTGGTTCTTAATTTCGTAAAATTAATTAAATTTTGAAAGTTTTAAGAACTTAAATAATTAGAAACTAATTGAATTGATTATCGGGGGAATTAAAACGCAGATGCATAAGGAGATCACCCTTCGATGCTGTGTTCTGACCGGAGAAGACAATTACTCGGTACCTGTTCATCCTAACGTTGATCATGCATTCATAGTCGCGCTTATTGTGATTCTAGACGACATGAGCAGACCATCATGATTTCTGGCATGACCATGGCTGGAGATATACCGACTGCACTTGGAGGAAATTAAATTTTAATGCAAGTGCGTTTAAATATACATAATTAGCTGTGTAATGATGGATAGACAGATTTTTTACATAAATAAATGAGCTAGTTTGTACGTGTTAGTTGAATGTGCAACCAGCGTCTTGGACTTGGGTCAATATTAAAGTTAAGAGAAAAGCTATTCCTAACGAATTCCAAGATCCAACCATCCCGATAACATATATAACAAGGTAAGTACTTGACAGACAGAAAACTAGGACGTTAAGCAGTCTAAATTAATATTAGTGGCCGAATCACATTATGTATTTTTTCACTAAATGGTATTATGTATTTTTTCTCTCTTTGAATTTCACCACCATGCGTGAAATTCCGGAAGGAAGTTGTAAGATGCATATATAAGCAAAGGATTTGGATCCCATACAAAACTCATGACCATTCAGTGATGACTTTCCCTATGAATTAATTTTTAGAAATGTTACAAATTAACACAAAAGGATTACATTTATAAAAATAAATTCATAAACTTAGATCTATTTTATAAAATAATTTTATAATTTGACCTACTACATCCGTTTTTAAATTTAATTTTGTGTAGTTAAAGTATTTTTCTTAATTTTATCCTGTAGTTCTTAAAGTGAGAATATAATAACTAAAATGTAAAGTATCGTGTTCCACTTTTAAAAAAGAAATAAATAAATAAATAAATAAAAAATAACGAAAGATAATAATTGTATTATTTGAACTCACCCAAGTAATTAATGTTTTACAATGACTTGATAGATGATCACTTGGACCGGTATCGGACTGATTTGTGGTGCTCAGTCCATGCAGGCATTAATACGCTATATATCGATCAACTTGAGTAGCTAATATGGCGAATTACACTACAAGAAAAATGAGATTTTATAGTCATTTAATTACGGTAAAAAAATTATTTGTGATCAAAATAAATTTATTTTAACTATAAATAATCATTTCGTTAAAATTAAATGATCATAAATAAATAATTTTTTTTTTTTTATAATGGTATCTCTTTAGACGGTTGCCCTGATCAAAAGAACAAATTTGCTCCATCAACGTCAGATCAGAATGATGGCCTGGACTTCTTAAAATTTAATTCTTAATTGATCTCAAGGATTTCTCTCAAAGAATAATGATAAGTCTACAAGGTTTTTATAACTTTGTAATTATCTGAATAAAGAATAGATTAAAAAGAGTGCGGATTCAAATGTATTTAACTATATAATTAATAGACAAAATATTAGGTATTAATTTCTCTCTCCTAATTGTAACAATATTTTAAAGATATAATAACAAAAAATCATAGTCCCTATTTCCTAAGAGTATCATCAATGTATTAGCTAAAAGTTAAATTTATTGAATATTTAGCTATTAGAGAGCAAAATATACTCACATTGGATTAGCTAAATTCCAAATATAATATAGTTATAGTGACTTTAAAATTTTTTTTCAAATTCGAAGGTTACTATACTATATCAAATACATATTTTATTAATTATTTCTCTCTCCCTTTCTTTCTATCACATGTTTTATCATTATATTAATTTGAGTTAGTGATGTATTAATTTAATAAAAATATAATTATTAATTAATATATAATAGGTATGATAGTAAAATATGATAAAATAAAATAAATTAATAATTAAAAAAATTAAATATTTTTAAAATTATTAGTTATTCATTATTATATAATGAATAAATGAATAATCTAATGTGGAGATTTGATGTGAAAGAGTGTGGAGTTGTTAAAGTGCTGACGTGGCAGAGTGTTTTGTGCTTTGCTAGGGTTTTGGAATTTTCGTTCGCATATTTTTGGGGATCGGCCTCCTGCCAGTCTCTGGTTCTCTCTCCGGTGGCCTTTTGCTGCCGGTGGGTCGGGGATGGGGTCTCATCTGGTTTCAGTAGCGGGGGGAGGGTCTGTGGAGGGGAAGGGTGAGCCAGAATTGTTGGGCGCTGGGGGTGCGAGATCTTCTCTGCAGGCGTTACAACGGCCACTGCCGGTGTCTAAATTTCGCTTGCCTATGCGAAAACCAGAGATGATTGGTGGTGGTTTGGGTTTTGTGTTCACAAATGCAGAGATGGACCGAGTTGCTGAGGAATTGAAATATGCTTTGGTTCTCAAATTTCTCTCGGTGAGACCATCGATTGATGTGTTAAGAAGGCATATTATTAAATCTTGGGAGTTTATTGAGGTCTCAATGATTAGTTTTATGGATGATTTCCATGTTTTGCTTCATTTGGCTAATGAGAAAGATTATCTTCATGCTTGGGCGAGAGAGGGAAGAGTGGTTGCTGGATGCCAGTTCAGGTTGTTTAATTGGTCGGTGGATTTCGATCTTAGAAAGGAGTCGTCCATTGCTCCGCAGTGGATTTTTCTTCCTGGTTTGCCATTGCATTTATACAGGTTAGATGTATTACAGATTATTGCTTCTCGATTTGGTCAATTTTTGGGTACTGATAATGTCACTCTATATCGAACGAGAGCCACGGGGGTGAGATTGTGTGTAGAGGTGGATCTCCTAAAGGAACCTGTTGAGGGATTTCCTTTGGTGATTGGCCAAAAGAGTCAGATTTGGCAAAATGTGGTGTATGAAAAAATGGGTTTTTACTATACTAAATGTTTTAGGCAGGGACATACGGCTGTGGTTTGTAGGAGTGGGGAGAGAGGGAAGCAAGGTATTGTGAGAAAAAAGGGAAGCGTGTGACCCGTAAAGATGGGGAAACGATGGGGTGGAAAGTAGAGGGAAAAAGGAATGTTCTGGATAAAAAGGGGGTGGGTAGAGAGACGTTGTTGTTAAATGGAGGGGATATTAGTGTACCGTTTGGAGAGGGGACTAGTGGGCAGGAAAAGGTGGTCATAGATAGGGCTGGAATTAGTAATGCAGGGGGATCTGGAGGAGGGACCTGATATGGGTGTTATGGTAGTTGAGACTGAGGTGGTTGAGGATGGAGCGGCGAGAGATATATTGATTTTGGATGAGGGGAGTGAAGTTGGAAAGAGAAGTAGTATTGATGAACGTTGTAATGGTGAGGGGTTAAATGCATCTGAAGTGCAAGAAAGGTGTGGTGTAGAACAGAGTGCCAGTGATATGCCGAGTGCAGTTGGGAGTGGAGTGAAGGAGGGGTATGTATCTGCAGAAGTGAGAGAGGTCCTGAGTGTTGTTGTGGATGAAGGAGATCAGGGAGTCAATATTAGTATGGACGGTGAATGTCGTTTTCCAATTGCTGGTAGTGAAGTGAGAAATTCTAACAGATTTGAAGTGCTTTCTGATGGGGATGGGGATAATTATTTGATTTACAAAAGGATTATGTACCGATCCAGGCTCTAAGCTGAGTGGGGTTGGTACAGGTGTGGGTAGGGAGTTAGTGCTGCGAAAATCTCAAAGGGCAAAGGCCCTCCCTCAAAAATTAAATTTATGATTGATAATATTCTAGTTTGGAATATTAGAGGGTTGGGCACGTCAAAAAGGTGGGTAAGAAAACTAATTCGTAAGTTTGATATTTCTATTCTAGTTATTTCTGAGCCGTTTCAAAGTGTAGAGAATTTACAAAGGTGGTCTCGATCTATCAGCTTTTCGCGATATAATTCAAATATGGAGGTAGGTGGTAAAATTTGGGTTTGTTGGAAAGATGATATGGGAATGGATCTGGTTGGTATTTCAAATCAGTCTATTACACGATTGTTTTCCAAAAATGGTATGGTGTTGTTAGGGACTTTTGTGTATGCAAAGTGCACTCAGGCTGAACGTAAGGATTTATGGGAACACTTGAGTGGTATCTCGGGTGTGGGAGTGCCATGGATGGTATTGGGTGATTTTAATATTATAAGGGCGGACGATGAACGCATTGGTGGGAGGCCGAGACCTCTTGGTGCGATGGAGGATTTTAATAGATGTATTAATAGGTGTGGGTTGATAGATTTTCGGTTACATGGAAAAAAAATGTCTTGGTCTAATGGCCAATCGGGTATGGCGCGTAGTTGGGCAAAATTGGATCGTATACTTGTGAATAATTTGTTTCTTTCCTAGTTTGGTGATTCCTCAGCAGAATTATTAAGTAGAACGACTTCGAATCATTCACCAATTGTCTTAAAGCTGGTGTCCAGGTTTGTGCGGTATGGTCCTTCTCCTTTCCGGTTTCAGAATATGTGGATATCTCATGTTGATTTTTTAAATGTTGTGGAAAGTTCTTGGAAGGAACCAACAATGAGTAGTAGTGGTTTACTTATATTAGCTGAGAAATTAAAGAGGTTGAAGATTAAATTGAGGAGCTAGAATCAAAATGTTTTTGGCAGAGTAGATGGGATTATTCGAGAGCTGGAGGAACAGATTGAGATTCTAGAAGGGGTGCTACAATCAAATTTTTCTGTGGAAGTGGAAGAGGATTTTTTGGTTACTAAGGCCAAAGTTGAGGTCTGGAATTTAAGGGAAGATACTCGTTTGGCGCAGCAGGCAAAGAATAAATGGGGATTAGAAGGGGACCGTAATACAAAATTTTTCCATGCCGTTATTACGCAAAGGAGGAAGAGGGCTTGTGTGACACAAATGAAGCTTCCAGATGGTCGTGTGCTGGATTCCCCAGAAAGAGTACATGAGGAGGGGGTTAGATATTTTGAGCATTTCCTTTCGCAGGAGGAGACGGTAGATTTGCCAAACCTGGACTATTTGTTCCCTCATAGTTGATCAATAGAAGATACTGGGAGTTGATGGTGGAGCCAACAGAGGAGGAAGTAAAAATAGTGTTTTCATCAATCAGTGCGGACAGCAGCCCAGGGCCTGATGGATTTGGGTCTGCTTTTTATTTGACATGCTGGAATTTGGTGAAAAAGGATATTATGGCTGTTGTGCAAGAATTTTTCCAAGGTTGTTGCTTCCTAGATTTTTCACTGCTTCATTCATTGTGCTTATCCCGAAAGTGGAAAACCCAAAAAGTTTTGATAAATTCTGGCCTATAAGCCTTTGTAACGTCATTTATATGTTTTCTCTAAAATCTTAGTTAATCAGATGTCTGGGATTCTTGGAAGTATTATTTCACCTGAGCAGGGGGCATTTGTGAAGGGTAGGAATATTTTTGAGAATATTTCTCTTGCCCAAGAGATAACACGGTTATTGAATAGGAAGGTAAGGGGTGGAAATATCATGCTGAAAATTGACATGAGTAAGGCATATGATCGAGTAGATTGGCATTTTTTAGATCACGTGCTATGAGCTATGGGATTCCTAGATTGGTTTCGGAACATGATTGACAACTGTATCTCTATAGTGTGGTTTTCAATTATGATGAATGGCACTTTTTGTGGTTTTTTCAAGTCAAGACGAGGGCTCCGACAAGGTGATCCATTATCACCTTATCTCTTTATTCTGATGGAAGAAGTATTTTCAAGGCTGCTTACTAAAAGGTTGGTGGAGGGAGGTATTCATCCTTTTTCTCATCCTGTTAATGCCCCAAGAATTAATCATCTTTTATATGCGGATGATGTGATGGTTTTCGTGAATGGAAGCAAGAGATCGGTTAGATGTTTGATGGGTGTTTTGAAAGACTATGAAGGCTGGTCGGGGCAGAGAGTGAATTATGAGAAATCTACTATTTTTGTATCCAAGCTTTTGACGAGCAGCAGAACAAGGGAGATACTGAGGGAAATTGGATTATCTGAGGGTGGGTTTCCTTTTACGTATTTGGGAGCGCCAATAGTGGTGGGTCGATAAAAAATTAGGCACTTCATGCCTCTATTGGAGAGAATAGAAAATAAATTATCGGGTTGGAGGAGTAGACTTTTGTCCCAAGGAGGAAGATTGATTTTATTACGGCATGTTCTTATGAGTTTACCACTCCATTTATTATTGGTTTTGCATGTGCCTAAAGCAGGTTTTACAAAGTTGAATGGATTGTTGCAAAATTTTTCTGGGGGGAGCAAGGTGGAAAAAGTATAAAACATTGGAGAGCTTGGAACAATGTATGTTTGCCAGTGGAAGAAGGGGGAATAAGGGTGAGAAAGCTTGAAGAGGTACAAAAATCTTTGTTTTTGAAATTTGGTTGGAATTTGTTGACTAAGGAGTCTCTTTGGTCAAAATTTTTTGAGGCTAAATACATTAAAATGGGGCATGTTTCTTTGGCTCTGGTTGATAATAAGGGCTCCAGATTTTAGAGGAAAATAGTGGAGGGAATGCCTATTATTTTGCAACATTCTAAGTGGAAGGTCCGTGCCGGAAACATTTCTTTGTGGTTTGATAATTTTCTAGAGCATGGGCCGCTATGCAATGAGACGGAAATGGTGGAGCCGAGTGTTACTATTAGGGAATTGGTTGTAAATAATAAGTGGGATGCCGAGAGACTTGAGATATTGGTGGGAACTCGAAATGTAGGTGAGGTTATGAGAATGGTTGGAGAGTTAAGAGATGAGAAGGATGTTTTGATTTCGCTTCCAGATAAACGGGGGACTTTTTCTACAAAATCGGCATGGGAGGTTCTAAGAATTAGGATGCAGACTTTTGAATGGGCAAGATGGATTTGGCATAGTCTTATCACTAAAAAAAATGTCTGTTGTGATGTGGAAAGCAGCATTTGTTTGTTTTAAGTGTGGATGAGAGAGTATGTCGACTGGACATACCTATTGTTTCAAGATGTAATTGTTGTGTGGGAGGAAATGAGGAAGATCTGGAACATGTGCTTGGAAAAGGTGAATTTGCACAGGAAATCTGGAAAAAAGTTTCGGCTGAGGTTGGTGTCCCTTTCTTGGTGTAGCAATCCTGGAGGGACAAAGTACAATTGTGGTTTTCTAGATCATCTAGAAATTCCCAAGTTGGTATTTTGTTGGGTTTATTTCCTGTTGTGATTACATGGAGACTGAGGAGAAGGAGATGTGTTGCACGCATGGAAGGAAAATATGAATCTGTCCAGCAGGTATGGTACTCGGTTTTAGTGTGGGTAAAGATCCTTGTTTCGGAAGCCAAAGTAAAAAGAATGTCTACACAGGATTTAAAAATATTGTCAAGGTTGGAGATTCAACCAGTGCAAGCGCGGCCTCCTAGATTTTACATTGTTAAATGGTTGAAGCCTCATATTGGAAGATTGAATCTAGATGGGAGTTCTTTTGGGAATCTGGGTGTTGGTGGGGAGATGGGGTTCTTCGGAATCATGAAGGGAGATTAGTATTTGCTTTTCCAAATTTTTTTGGTTCTTGTACTAATAATGGAGCCGAGCTTTGGGCAGTTATTGAAGGAATAAAAATATGCCGACAACTGTGTTTTTTCTTTCCATAGATATTGAATGTGATTCTTTAATTGTGGTGTCTTGGTTGAGGGGTAGAGCTTGTACAGTGTGGTATTTTTGGGATTTTTGGAATAATTTGTTAAATTTATTGGTTGGGTTTGATATCTCTATCACTCATATTTTTAGGGAAGGAAATAAAGTGACTGATGTATTAGCTAAAGCTGGAGCTTTAGGGGAGGAGTTACTGTGTTAGAGGCAGTGGATTTACCACTTGAGGTGCGAGGTTGGTAGAAATTTCTACTAATAACCTTAGTAAAAGGATCAAGTACCATCTTGCTAGTAGAGATATGTTATAGGATCACCTCACCTCGCTCAATATATCTAGTACAGTGAAAACAAATATCTATGTGTTTGGTTCTGCCATGGTATTTGGAATCCTTGACATATTTCAAAGATGATATAATATTAATGTATATCTTAACGGCTTCATCTGCAAGAGTCGTAACCTTTTAGTGCTGACAAAAATCTCTTCAACCAAATGGCCTCTTGTACAGCTGCTTAATAAGTAACATACTCTAACTTCATCATAGACAAAGTTATGAATGACTATTTCTTTCTACACCAAGAAACAACTCCCTCACTAAGCATAAACGTGTAACGATTCATAGATTCATGCTCATCTCTATCACTAGCCCAACCATCATCACTATAATCATTCAATTTCATGTCTCCATATTAATAGCAAAGAACGAAGTATGTTGTCTCATCAATATATCTAATGGTGAAAAAAAATCGATTAACTGATAAACTAAACTGAACCTAACCAGTAGGTTTGGTTCGATACCAGGTTTAGTTCAATCCAAGGCACATTGGCACTTTCATGGATTGGGTGAAGAAGAAACCCAACAACATCTTCGTGGATATTCTCCTTTTGGAAGAGAATATTAAGGCCTTCCTAGCTCCTCTCAGTCACATCCTTCCTAGGTACTATTTCTGACCATCCTAAGGTTGTGCCTGTTGCCCTCATTCGGGAGCTCCCCTGGGCTCTACTATTGGAGGCCCGGGGAAGAAACCCCGGTTGGAGGGCACCAAGGTCTACAATAGGTCTGTTTTCCCGGTCCTGCTTTCTATGGAGTCAGGGTCGGCGACTTCTGAGGCTCAACTTGGCACTGTCTTGGAGACACTTGTTGGGCCCTCTGGCAGCTCGGAAAGCTTTAATGTGCTACTAAAGTCGTCCCATTTCCTTACTGGTTTAGGAGTGCATGTGGAATCATTGGTGATTGATGTCCTAGGTGAGGTTCCTAGTGTGGTGCCCAAGAGGCCCGATGTCCATAAGTTGGCGCTAGAGGCTAATGAACTTCTTGCCCAACTTTGGGGGTTTTTCTCGGTCTAAGTGTCTTGGCGATCGCCTTCGGGGCTGGACGTTGAGGAAGCACCCGTCTCCACTTCTACTACTCATTTAGTTGTCAGTATTTATAATGTGGAGGATGGGGCAAAGGTGTGCTCAAGGGACGTCGATTCTAGGGTCGTGGATATGCCTTACTCATGGTTGTCACCTACTGCTGTGGAGCTAGATGATGCTGCCCTTGAGGTAGTTGGAGAGGACTCTGAGCTGCCACTGACGAGCGCTCTCCGAAAATGGAGCACCAAGTAAAGGGCAAATTCCTTTTGGATGTTGTAGTCAATGAGGGTTCGTCAGGCTTCCGTGCCAACTATCTCGGTAATGGTGGTTGCTGGAGGAATGGTACAAACTTGTGTAGAATGGATCGAAGGTCAACCTCTACTCTCAGCAACTGGGGAGACTGCTATTGGGGCCCATCAGTCTAAAGTGAACACGCACACGCTCGCAGTGGAGAGTCTAATGGAGGTCATCCCTCCTTTGGCCCGGCTGGAAATGGGGGGTTGTCACCCAGAAGCCATCAACCTGGTTGTCAAGTGCCTGTTCGGCTTCTTTCACAAGGTTTCTCCTATTGCCTTGCTCTTTTTCTTTTCCTTTGTTTTCCTCCCTTATCTACTTTTGCCTTCTCGTTATTAATTGCTCTAGGCTGAACTCTACTATTGTCAGGGTACCTCTCAGCTGGTGGCTTTCATCATGGATAGCCAAGAGACCATTGCGCAAGAAAACCAGGCCTTCGCTTGCAGAGCCAAACCACCATGCGGTATGCCCGGGGCGAGAGGGAGGAGAGGGAGCAATTGGAGAAAGATATGAAGAAACCCTAGCTTGCCCAAGAAGAGAGTGACAAATAGATCAAGCAACTCAGTCGCCGTCAAAATGAGTTGAAGAATGGGCGTGACTTCGTGAAAGAAGAGGCCACCCATGCGGCTGGCGACCTGGTCGTGGCTAAAGACCCTTTGTTTCATTGGTCAAGCTATGTTGGAGATTTCAGTTGCGCCCTCGGGGGAGGTGCCAGGAGGCATTTGGCTCTCCTGCCCTTGTGTTCCTCCTAAGATGCATCGTGGTTGTGGAAGTCATGTGTATTTTGTTGTCGTGGTTGTAAATTGGTTGCAACTTCTTGTTCCCTTATGTGAACGATGTTCTCACTAATCTAGGCCACTTGGCCATCGAGGCAATGTTCATTTGGTTGATACTTGGTCGCTGGAGATGCTTGCTCATTTCGGGTAGTCAAAGACTAGACCCACACTCCATTGGGGAGGGTTCATGATGGCCCAAGTCAACCTGCCCTTTTGAGAGGTAACTTTTTTAGAGGGATATGAATGTGTTTTGGTTTCCTTATCTTTGTTCGTTGATCTTTTGATTGTGTTTTATCCCGCCAATTCCCAAAGCTTTCTTATCGCACTGTGGTGTCCCAACTTGATTTGCTGTTTGTCTTTGTTGGTCAATCTTTTGATTGTGCTTTACCCTGCCTTTTCCCTTGGATTTCTTTATGAGCCGTGGTGTTTGGCTTGTTGTGTCATTTTTAATTTTTTTTGTCGATCTTTTGATTGTGCTTTACCCCACCAATTCCCTTGAATTTCTTTTCTTGCCATGGTGTTCTGGCTTGCTGTGTCGTTTGCCCTTTGTTTGTCGATCTTTTGATCGTGCTTTACCTCGCCAATTCCCTTAGCTTTCTTTTCACGCCGTGGTGTCCTAGCTTGTTGCATAAATGAGAAAGAGGTAGAGACAAGTGTTAGAATTTGTTGGTCTTTAACCTATTGTCGCCGGTTTAAGGAGAGGGTAGGGGACCTGCCCCTTCAACAGCCAAGCCGCATTGGGGTTTTCAGGGTGCACTCTCAGGGGAGGGGCTGGGAGGCACTTGGCCATCCTGGCCCTGTGTTCCTGCCAAGATTCACCGTGGTTGTGAAGCAGAATAATCCGTTGCAAGAAGCACACAAGTGAGCCAAGACTTCTCTTTTAGTTATAGGAGCGATAAACTTGCAAACCTGTGCGGTTTGTCCGTGAGGCGATGTTCTCTGATGCTTTATCGTTGGAGATGTTTCTTCTTGTCGGGTAGTCAAAGACTAGGCTCGCAATCCATCGGGGGAGGGGCCAGGAGGCGTTTGGCTATCTCTCCCCTATGTTCCTCCGATATAAATCATGGTTGTGGAGGTCGTGTCTATTTTGTTGGCGTAGTTGTAAATTGGTTGCGACTTCTCATTCCTTTATGTGAGTGATATTCTCGCGAACCTAGAGATGCTTTGCTCGTTGGCCTTTTCTTCCTTTTTCGGTTCAATCCTTCATTTTTCCTTTTGCTTGCTCTTACGTTCCTCAGTCCATGGGTTTTGATCCTACCTTTGGCTCGCTGTCTTTTTCTTCCTTTGTTCATCAACCTTTCCTTCCTTTTTCGGTTCAATCATTCCTTTCTCTTTTCGCATGCTCTTCCCTTCCTCAATCCATGGGTTTTGCTCCTCCCTTTGGCTTGTTGTCTTTTTCTTCCTTTGCTTGTCGTCCTTTCTTTCCTTTTTCAGTTCAATCTTTCTTTTTCCCTTTTACTTGCTTTTTGTTCACGTACCTTTGCTTTCTTCGTGCCTCCCTTCAACGAATTTGGTGGGTTAACTTTGCTGTTGTTCGGTCAAAGTTCCTTTATGCGTTGACATTGCCTTTAGGTAGTCATTGGACTCGGCCCGCTCTCCACCGAGGAGGGGTTGAATTGCCTTATGTCAACCTGCTCCTTTTCGTTCCTTGGGAAGGTAATTCGGACAGCGATGTTACTGATCCACTCCTTCACCGCAATGGGGGTAGAGAAAATGTTTGAGCCGCCGGAAGGGCAGGTCCCGCTCTCCCCCGTGGGTGGACAAGGCGGCCTCTGGCCCGCCTATCCCTATATTCCACATGGAGATAGTATGTTCGGGCAGTTTGTTCCTAGACCTGCACTTATTCGTTGACATCGCATGAAAGGTAAATCTGGCTTAGCTGGGCCCACTATGTCCCATCGGTAAGTGTTCGGGCTGTCCAAGGGACTGGCCCTGCTCCCCCTCGTGGGAGGACAAGGTGGCCCCTAGCTCACCTGCCCCCTTGATCCACGTGGAGGTAGTCTATTCAGAAAGTTTGTTCTTGAACCCACTCTTGCTTGTTGACACCAGCGACGAAGGTAACTCCTTGCGTTCGAGTAGCTAAGGACTACTCGCACTCTTTTGCCGAAGAGATAAGGAAACATTTTGGCCACCTTTCTCTGTGTTGTCTTGTAGGGGAGGTAATTTAGACAACGATATGGCTAATCCGCTCCTTCACTGCAATGGGTGTCGAAATAAGTAGTTCTGGTCAGCTAGTCGACCTGTCCCGCTCTCCCAATATAAGGAGGTGGAGCCTTTTACTCACCTATCATCCTTTGCGTGGAGGTAAGTTGTTCAAGCAATTTGGGACTAGACCCATTCCTACCCATTGACATAAGAGGAAACGGTAAGTTTGGGTCAGGCTAGCGCTAAACCACACTTCATCGTGGTGAAGGTCAGGGTAAATATTTGGATAGCCCAAGGGACTGGTCCCACTCTCTCCTTTGGGAGGAGAGGGCGACCTATGGCTCACCTGTCCCCTTGATCCACGTGGAGGTAGTCTGCTTGAAAATTCTGTTCATGGATCAACTCCTGCTCCCGCCAGTTGACGCTCACGATGAAAGTAACATGTCGGGGAACCTAAGGCTGGCCTGCACTCCTCCGCGAGAGGGATAGAGCAGTCGGGGTGGCGACTCATCCCTCTCGCCCTACAAGGAGGTAGGTTGGAGCAGATGGAGTTTCCCTTAATTCATACGCTACTTTTGTGAAGCATCAAGTCGAAGAGTGCAAAGTGCGTTCAGTTCCTAAAAAGCATCACTGAAATAGCAAGTGCACTTTATCAAATTTCGGGGAACACACGGAAAGGTTATAAATTTACAAAGGTTTGTTGAAATCATTCTAGTAGTAGAAGTTTTACAGGTATTCAGCATTACAGGGATGCGGCAAGTCGTTCCCTTGGGAGTCTCTGTGCTTGTAGGAGCCTGGTCGTCCAGTCGCGGTGACTACGCAAGACCTTTCCCATCGTCGGCCTAGGTGTGGTTCCCATCGTCCCATCGTCGGACGTTCAAGGTCCCCGACCTTGAAAGATCTTAGGCGTACTCTCTTGTTGAAGCACCTTTCGACCATCCTTTTGTCGAGGCAGTCTTAAGTTCTGCCTACTAGGTAGACTTCATCCAACAGGTCGAGCTATTCCTCTAGGTGAGGGTGAATAAGGTCTCTCCCTTCGGTGTTCTCATGGAGGCTTGATATGCCCATAGGATGCCTTGGAGCTCTTTTGCCCATGACCATTTCCTATCGTCCATCTGCTTTATGTATCCCCATGAGAGTCATGTTAGTGCCTCCACTTGCCCGTTAGCTTGGGGATTTTGGGGCGACAAGTATCGGAACTCAATGCCAAGTTCCCGGCAGCAGCCGTAGGAGTGGTCTTAATCGAACTGTCTCTCGTTATTCGAGATGATGGTGCAAGGAACGCCAAACCTACAAACCATGGTTTTCGACAGAAACCGTGTATGTTGTTGGATGTAATAGTTTCTAACGCTTCGGCTTCGACCCATTTGGTAAAGTAATTCACTGCCACCACCATGAATTTTACTCTGCCCTTTCCAAGGTGTAAACGACCCGGGCGAGGTCATCAATGTGCAAATGACCAGGGCGAGGTCATCAATGTCAGCTCTTTCGGTGGGCAGTGAGGCACTCTGGCATATTATGTGCACTTTAGGCATTTCCACTTATATTCTTTGGCATCATGCAAGGCATGGGGCCAGTAATATCCTGCCTTCAAAACCTTCCCAGCCAGTGCTCTTCTACCTGAGTAGTTTCCGTAGAGCCTTTCGTAGATTTCCGCCAGCACATACTGAGCTTCCTCTAGAGAGATGCATCTCAAGAGGGGTGTTGAGTGGCCCCTTCTATACAGGATCTTCCTAGCTTCTTGCCTGTTGCCGGGTACCTCGCCTGTATCCAAATAATTGATAATATCCTTTGCCCACTCCAGTGCTCCTTGTCGGACCTCCCCTACTTCAATCCCTACGGCTAGTACTTCAACCATTCGGACTACCGTCTGCTCCTGTAGAGGGGAATCTTCTTGGCCAAACATTGTGCGCGCTAGCTTGTTAGCTTTCTAGTTGTCTGCCCTTGGCACTTGTTGGGTTTGGAAGTATTTGAAATTGAGGCACTCAGAAGCTACTAACGCGAGGTATTTTTTCAAAATTTCACTTTTAACCTTGAATTCTCTCCATACCTGGTTGACCACTAGTTGGGAGTCGGCCCATACCTCGATCTCCAAGGCTCCCAGGGGCTTGGCAATCGCTAGCCCGAAGAGTAGTGCTTCATATCCCGCCTCGTTGTTGGTAGTTTTAAACGTCAATTTCAAGGTGTAGTTTAGCTCTTCCCCTTCGGGTGAAACGATATGCACCCTCGGTCCCCTCTAGCCCACAAGATGGGCCATTGACGAAGACTTGCCATGATTTCTTAGGAGGTGCGTATTTGTTCCCTATCGGGAAGCTAATGAATTCTGCAATGAAGTTTGCTAGCACTTACCCTTTGATGGTGTTGCGCGGTGCATACTCGATATCAAACTCGCTTAATTCTACGGCCCAATAAGTGAGCTGGCCTGACGCGTCAGGTCGCTGTAGGATCTTCTTCAGAGGGTTTTCCATGAGAACCTTCCCTGGGTGGGATTGAAAGTATGGGCATAGCTTGGAAGTAATTACCACCTGAGCAAAGGTCAGTTGTTCTATGTGAGGGTATCTAGCTTCTGCCCCTTGGTATGCCCAGATGATGTAGTACACCGGCCTTTGGACGCCCTCGTCATCACGTACCAATGTGGAAGAGACGGCATGAGGAAAGATGGCTAGGTAGAGAATTAGCGTCTCCCTGCATTGAGGCTAGCTAAGGAACGAGGGGCTCTTGAGATATTCCTTAAGGGCTTTGAACACCTAGTCGAACTCGCCATCCCATGTCTACACTTTCCTCAAGATCTTGAAGAATGGTAGACACTTGTGAGTTGATCTGGACACGAATTTGCTGAGGGTGGCCATCTGCCCAGCAACCCTTTGGACTTCATTGATGGTTTGAGGTGGGGTCATACTGAGGATGGCTCCTACCTTTTGGGGTTGACCTCAATTTGTCGCTCATACACCATGAATCCTAAAAACTTTCTAGATCCCACTACAAAGGCACACTTTGCTGGGTTTAGCTTCATCTTGTAACACCTCAGGATGGCGAACACCTCTATTTGATCACTCAAGTGCTACCCTGGCGTTCTACATTTTACCAGTAGGTCATCCACGTATACTTCCATATTTCTGCCTATTTTTCCTTTAAACTTGTGATTTACCAATCGTTGGTACATGGCCCCCGCATTTTTTAAACTGAAGGGAATAGCTGTGTAACAGTAAAGCCCCCTGTCAATATAATGAATGCAGTTTTCTTTTCATCCCTTGAGTTCATGCGGATCTGGTTATACTCGGATTAGGCATCCATGAAGCTAAGCATGCGGTGACCCGCTGTCAAGTCAACAATTAGATCGATTCATTAGAGTGGGAAGCTGTCTTTCGGGAAGACTTTATTGAGATCCGTGAAGTCAACGCACATTCTCCGTACTTCGTTCAATTTCTTCACCACCACCACGTTAGATAACCATTCCGGATATTGAACTTCTCGGATGAAACTCACAGTTAGCAGACAATCGACTTCTTTTGCTATGACGGCGTTCTTTTCCGCGCAGAAGCTTTGGCGCTTTTGTCTGATGCCCTTGGCTTTTAAGTCGACGCTTAGGTGGTGTTGCATAACTTTGTGATCTATGCCAAGCATATCTTTGTGTCCCCAGGCGAATACATCTTCATGCTCGGCAAGAAATTTTTGCATGGCATTCCGCACGTTGGGTGTCGTTTCTCTGCTGTGGTGGCTCCAGGTCGGTGAGGGTCCAAAGGACATATCTCTAATAACTCGTTCAGCTCCACCTTCTTAAGAGTTTATTCATCTCGGATTTGGGATCCCACAGACGGCGCCACTGTTAATGTCATGTTTTGCACACCTAAGGGCCAGATTCTAGCAACTCGAGTCTTATGGGGAGGGCCTACAAAATAATGTAGATGAAAGGAAATGGGGTAGCCTTTGGGGCTGAGGAGTCTCCGTTGCTTAAGTCAATAAGCGTCGTGGTAGGCATTTTAGTAAGAAAGAGAGTTAAAGAGCTTTCTCGTACTTGAGATCTCACTATTTATACCCGGAGTTTGTGGGAGACGGATAGTGCTTATACCTGTGGGGCCCTTGTCTTTTCCACCATTCTTCTATCAAGGTCTCTTGAATGCGAAGAGGTCTCTAGGGCTATGTAATCAATGCAGCATGTGACTCGGGTGGGGCATCATTAATGGGGAGTGGCGTTCTGCCTAGCTTTCCTTTCAAGCTTTCGCTGATTGTCTGTTGATGCTTCCTCGACAGTGGATCGACGATCGCCTTTTCTTCCTATGGACATCTCGTGTGGGTTCCCGAGGGTACGTGAGGGTTAGACAGTGTCAGGTTCCCTTGCCCGGTTAGTCACAACTGTTATCTTGCTAGAGCGGGCTGCCTCATGGGCCAGACTGTGGGCTAGGCCCGTTGTTGGCCAGTTGAAGTCGAGTGGGCCAAAGGTGAGGGGAAAATCCCCTTACATAGGGATTAATAGGCTATTGATCAACTTGACTAGCTAATATGGCCAATTATCTCTTTAGATAGTTTGGAACAAATTAGCTCCATCAACAGAGAATGACGGCCTGGACTTCTTAAAAATTTAATTCATGATTTCAAGGATTTCTCTAAAAGAATAATGATAAGTGTATAAGTTTTTTTATAACTTCGTAATTTATTTCTATTTTTTATTTTTACTAAAAGAGGATGGCACCTCTGCTTTTATTGAAAGACGTTACATAGGCAGAGGAAAAATCGTGCAACATGAGCAAGCCACAAGAAAACCACAAATCACAACCAAAACAAAACCATACAAAGTAAACCCTCCCCCCCATAACAAACAAATAGAGGGAAAGCCCAGTGTATCTAATCTAATAATGCCCCTCAAGAGTCTTGGTAAACTTTTACGTACCCGTGTCAAACCACCAGTTGAGACCCTTTTCACCTCATCTTGCCAGATAATCTGCTGCTTGGTTGCCTTCCCTGAATTGAAGAACTACCTGGAAATTAAGACTGTCCAATTCCTGAAGAAGAGCATCCCAATAGTCCCAAAGATACAACAAATTACTTCATCGTGTATGCATCCAGTCCACCACTACCTTGGAGTCACATTCCAAAATAACTTAGACTACAAGCCATTTCTTTACATAACCTCACCCCTTGCAATAAAGCTCTAAATTCGCTCAGTGTTTGTGCCGAAACTATACTGTGCAGAAAAGCCTCCTTTTATAATTTCGTAATTTTCTGAATAAAGAATAGATTAAAAGAGTGCCAGATCAATTTGTGGATTCAAATGTATTTAACCATATAAATAGACAAAATATTATGTATTTCATTTACGATGATCATATCTCATCATCTGCTATAAACAAAAATAAATATAAGATATATAATGCTTTGTTGCTGGAGAGACCAGTGGCAGTGAACAAGATATGTATTGTTGACGTTGTTGCTGGAGTGGGCTGCTCTTGTACATCTTGATGTTGTAGCAAAAACGATAAGAGGGAAGGAGAGAGATGTCTTCGTCTTCGTCTTCGTCTTCGGCAACATTGGCCGTGGACAAGGCGACCAACGATCTTCTCAGGGTACTGATTAATGGACTATGAGCATCGAGATAGGCTATTCCCATCAGGGCAATAATATCAGAACATCAATCAAACCTTTTTTCTTTTTCAAGGGGGTTGATTTTGACGTTGTTTCAGTCCAGGGTTTCTTGAATGGATCATGTATATTTGTGATGATTATATATCATGTGTGTTTATATTGTGAAACTCATCCCAGCTCAATTAATACAACACGTACAATTCAAAATAGAAACAAAATTTTAAGTCGCCATGAATTCAGTTCTGCGACCGGTTCAGAAAAATACACTGAAATCGATCCAATATGACCGCGAGTTCAGACTGATCAATATATTAGTCGCCATTGCTGCAGGTAGGTGGCCGTATAGTCTCAGTCACTTGGTCGTTAAATTCTTTTTAAATGAGATGTATTATTGCTCATAAAAGGAATTACATCATCTCAATATGATAAATACAACTTGGATTTACATCATCTAAGTGTCACTTGGTCTTTAATTAATTCTCTTGGCTTGCGTTTTCGTAATTATTATAGTATTAATCATGTAAGTTGTCATAACATATACCGCGTTGTGTTATTGTATATTTTTTTCTTAATAGAGTGCTCGTTTGGTCTGTTTACTTTACCAATAAATATATAAAAAAAATAGAAAAGTAATTGACTAAGTTTATCGTGTAAGCAATCGAAGAAACAGGAAGAGAAGACACGAAAATGTGCAGAAAGTTTTCTGTCATGTGTATTGGAATGTACAGTGCTCATGTCCTCATATACACGTCCGCTTTAACAAACTAATAGAAAAATATTTCTAGTGTAGAATACAGCCCATCAAAAGGGGAAAGTATTTACAACGAATAAAACAACAAATAAATGTGTAGAGGAAAGAAAAATAAAATGAATTCGTGATTATCCTTTTCCATTTCTTTGTGTTGTGACTGAGCAATCCGTATTTGGTGTTGCTTCATTCTGGGCTTGAGTAATCTGCTTGTGGGCTTCGACATCTTGGACTTGGGCTGGATGCATACTATGTAATAGCCCCCCACAAGATGGAGAATAGTGATTCACTATTCCCATCTTGGATAAATGCAAGTGGAGAAGATATGCAGGCAATGCTTTGGTGAAAATGTCGGCTATTTGAGATTGAGAAGTGATGATACTACCTTCTTGAATTTTATCTCGGATGAGGTGACAATCAAGCTCGATGTGCTTGGTTCTCTTGTGAAAAACAGGGTTGGCAGCGATGTGTAGGGATGCTTAATTGTCACAAAAAAGTAAGGCGGCTTGTGGATGTTGTACCCTCAAATCAGTGAGTAAAAATCTGAACCAAGTCAGCTCACAACAAGTGGATGCCATAGAATGGTACTCAGCTTCGGTTGAGGATCGAGATACCACAGATTGTTTCTTTGTTTTCCATGACACAATAGATTTACCAAGAAGGATACAGTAACCTGTTGTGGAGCGACGTGTGTCAGGGCATGAAGCCCAATCAGAATCGCAATAAGCTCGAAGATGTAACTGAGATGTAGATGACAATAAAATGCCTTGACCAGGAGCACTTTTCAAATATTTGAGAACTTTGTTGGCTGCTGACTGGTGTGAACTTATGGGCTGACCCATGAATTGACTCAAAAGTTAGATTGCATAGGAGATGTCTGGCCATGTGATGGTAAGATACAACAACCGTCCAATGAGCCTTCTATATGAACTAGGGTCAGAAAGGAGCTGTCCAGAAGCTTTGTTTAGTTTAAGATTCTGCTCAAGAGGTAGCTTGAAAGGCTTGCAACCAAGTTGACCCAAATCTGAAAGTATGTCTAAAGCATACTTTCTTTGAGATATATGTATCCCTTTGGAAGATCTTGCAACTTCCAAACCAAGAAAATAACGCAAGCAACCAAGGTCTTTGATATGAAAGTGAGTATGCAAGAATTGTTTAAAGATGTAATGGATGTTGAACAATTTCTAGCAACAATAATGTCATCAACGTACACTAATAATGTAGTGAATGAAGCACCATCAAGTTTTGTGAAGAGACTATACTCAGCTTTTGATTGCTCAAAAGCAAAAGCAATTAAAGAAGTAGAAAACTTGGAATACCATTGTCTTGAGGCCTGTTTAAGGCCATAAAGACTCTTAATCAGCTTGCATACCTGATGAGGTTTCCCTTTATTGTAACCCGGAGGTTTCTTCATATATATTTCTTCTTCCAAATCGCCATGAAGAACAGCGTTGTAAGGACCATCCCTTTACTGTTGCCACAGAAAGAAGCACTCGGACTGTTACTAATTTTGCAACTGGAGAAAAGGTTTCGGTGTAGTCAATGCCTTCTTGTTGTGTAAACCCCTTTGCCACAAGTCTTGGTTTCAACCTTTCAATGGAGCCATCAGAATTAAATTTGATTTTGTAGACATACTTACAATCAATGGGTTGTTTACCAGGAGGCAAATCAGTGATGACCCACGTCTGATTTTGTTCTAAGGCATTCAGCTCAGTTTCCATGGCTTTACACCAGCCAAGATGTTGTATTGCTTGCTTGTAAGCAGATGGTTCAGAAATAGTAGAAATAGATGTGGAAAAAGCAGTAAATGAAGGAGTAAATTCTGGTATGAAATAAATTTTGTGAGGGAATCAGAAGTACCAGGTTTACCTGTAGGACTCTCGGGCAGCAATTGAGTGGGGTTGATGAGGGATGCCTGTGTGCAGTGGAAATCTTTTAAATACTGTGGTGCTCTTCTTTTTCTAGTGGATCTGCGAAAAGGGAGTTGAGGAGTTGTTGGTGGAATGGAAGAAGAATGGGCTAAGTTATTGTTGGAATCAGAAAAAGTAGGGATGGAAGGAGAGGTGCAGAATTTGTAGAAGGGGGAGGAAAAGAATTAGAAGAAGAGGTTGGAAATTGAAATAAATCAGGTAAAGTTTTAGTAAAAACCAAATTATTGTTAGTGGAATCTAATGGAGTAGACAAAGAAAGGGAAAAATAGATTCATGAAACACAACGTCTCTTGAAATAAAAATGGTTTTGGTCTCAAGGTCAAGCAACTTGTAACCTTTAATGCCAAAAGGATAGCCAAGAAATATACATGTACGACCTCTAGGATCAAACTTTTTCATACCATGAGCAAGTGTAGATGTAAAACATAGGGAACCAAAAATTTTCATGTGAACATAGGTGGGAGGTGAATTGAATAAGAGTTCATATGGGGTTTTGTTTTGAAGAATTGGGGTTGGTGTTCTATTTATGAGGTTAGTGGCTGTGAGGACACAGTCATTTCAATAATGAAGTGGAAGACCAGCCTGAAATCTTAATGCTCGAGCAACATTCAATAAATGTTGATGTTTCCTTTCTACAATGCCGTTTTGTTGAGGGGTGGCAACACAACTTCTTTGGTGAATAATACCTTTGGTATTAAAAAAATCAGTCATGTGAAATTCACTCCCATTATCCTTCTTAAGATTTTGATTTTAAGGTTGAATTGGGTCTCAATCAGATTGGTGAATGATTCTATGCATTTTCTAGTTTCAGACTTCTGTTTGAGGAGATACAGCCATGTGGTATGGGTAAAGTCATCAATTATGGTTAAGAAAAATTTTGATCCATCATATGCAGTGGTGGAAAAGGGTCCCCAAAGATCGCAATGTATCAATTCAAAAGAATGAGAAGTTCTATGATGACTAGTAGGGAAAGGAAGACGATGCAATTTAGCTAAAGGGCAAATGCAACAAGGCTTTCTATTAATAGATGAAACATTGTTCTTTACAATGGGATTAGGAATTAAATTGAGACATTGAAAAGAAAGATGACCTAGGCGACAATGCCAAAGGTCATTGTCATCAACATTATTCAAAACAGAAGCTGAAATTTTAGAAAAAGTTTGTGAAAACTGAGAAACTTTTTCAGCTAGGCTTGAAAAGGAAACTGCAGTATGTAAGAGATGATATAGGACATTCCTCACTTCACCCTTCCCAATCATTGTCCAGAGGCAAGGTCCTGAATGAAACAAACATCAGAGAAAAAAAAGTAGACAGCAAGTAAGAGAGGCAGCAAGTTTCTTGGCTGAAATCAGATTAAAGGTGAATGATGGAACATATAATACCTCAGTGAGATAAATGGAAGGGCGAGTGGGACGTTACCCATTTGTGTGACTGGAACAATAGTTCCATTGGGTAATTTTACAGAGTGCGAAATGGTGTGAGTGGTAGAAGTGAACAAAGAGTGTTGCACCCGTGTCTATTATCCAAGGAAAATTAGTGGAAAGATGTGGGTTGTGTGTGTGAGTGGAGAGACACAAAGATATACCAGAAAAAGTAGAAGTGGAGGGAAGGTTGGAGTTGGACTGACTCTGGTTAGCCGAATGCTGAGCAGCAATTGAAGCATCCCTTGGTTGAAGTAAAGCCAATAGTTGATGATACTGAGCCTTAGTCAAAGCCACTTTGTCATCACTGAGTGCCTCGAGGTTAGGGGAGGGTAAAATGGTGGATTGGGTAGCAAACACAGCAGGAGGTTGAGATTTGTTGAAAAATTTATGGCCAGGAGGATAGCCATGTAATTTATAACATTTTTTAGCTATGTGACCAGTCAAGTGGCAGTGGGAACACACAAGGGCTTCGGCATTGCCAATTTTGAAGCAAGTTTCAAAGGTATGACCCGTGATTTTGCAATGAGTGCAAAAGGGTCGGTTCGTTTTCTAGTTTGGTCTTGATTGGGATGGAAATTTAGAAGCAGGAAATGGTTGCTTGATGGCTAAAGCCATTGAGTCAGGGGATGGGTTATGTTGAACTAGATGGTGCTAGCGTTCTTGTTGTTGGATGAGGGTAAAAACCTTAGTGACAGGCGGCATAGGATCTAAAAGCATTATTTGGTCACGAATATTTGAGTAAACATCATGCAATCCCATTAAGAATTGAAACACACAGTCACGCTGATATCGATCTACAAGATTTTTTATAGAGCCACAGTTGCAAATAGGGATAGGGTCGTAAATGGAAAGCTCATCCCAGAGGGTTTTAAGCTCCCCATAGTAAACACTTACAGAATCATTCTCTTGAAGAATACTAGCCAGAGATTTCTTGAGCTGAAAAATACGGGGTCCATTCTGTTGAGAGAATCTATCTTGGAGATCAAGCCACAGCTCGTGAGCGTCGTCCACAAATGCTACACTGGACTTAATGGATGGGCTGATAGAATTTTGTATCCACTACACTACCATGTCGTTGCAGCGGTCCTAAAGATCAGAAAGAGGATCGGCATGGTCAGTGGGGCGTGGGATGTCGCTGGTGATAAAACCCAGCTTATTCTTGGCACGAAGGGCACGATACATTGCTCGTGACCAGGTGGCATAGTTATCGGCAGTGAGAAGGTCGATGACAAGAATCACGGCGGGATTGTCGCCGTTGTCAAGCCGGTAAGGGTTGTCGTGGTCAGTGAGGTTCAAATATCGTGCCATCGTGTTGGCACGGAAGGTGTTTGATGTTGGGTTTGTATGAGAGAAGAAGATTTAGAGGAAGAACTATCAGAAGTTTCGTGAAGGTCAGCCATGGGAATTATCTCTCTAGCTCTGGTACCATGTAAGGAACCAAAGAAACAAGAAGAGAAGGCACGAAAATGTGCAGAAAGTTTTCTGTCATATTTATATTACACGTCCGCTTTAACAAACTAACAGAAAAATATTCATAGTGTAGAATACAGCTCATCAAAAGGGGAAAGTATTTCAACGAATAAAACAACAAATAAATGTGTAGAGGAAAGAAAAATAAAATGAATTAGTGATTATCCTTTTCCATTTCTTTGTGTTGTGACTGAGCAATCCGTATTTGATGTTGCTTCATTCTGGCCTTGAGTAATCTACTTGTGGGCTTCGACATCTTGGACTTGGGCTAGATGCATACTATGTAATATATGAACGAATTTGCAATTACATCATCTAAGTATATACTAGTACAAATTGCACATATTAATTTTATTTCTCATATTTTTTAAATATTTTTTAAAAATAAAAAATACACTAATAGATGACTAAACATCACTTCTTTAATTATTAAATAAAAAAAAGTTAAATAAATGAGCGATCAAAATGATAAAAACAAATTGATCATGAGCATACTAGCATTTTCTATTTCGTTATTATACTCTTATTTAATTGTCTTAAAAAATATTGTAATATAAATATCATGATCAACTTCCGATAAGCATAATCCAAATATTTAATGCCAATTAGATCTCCATGATTCCAAATTAGCATCTTTACAACTATTTTCTTAATTAAAAAACCACATGTGCTGCAGACTCCAAGGCGAAAAACGGCATCATGCATAATAGCTATCAGATCATATGCTTTGGACTTTTTGGCATCTATGTCCTATACACGTACAAGCTATATAGGCATTCTATTTGACGAGTTCGGTCCCATGGAATCTAAAAGGAAAGTGTACATACGTATGGCCCGGCCACATCAACTTATCAGAGCGACTCTTCTTCTCGAGTGCTCTGTCTCCATTCTCATCATCATGGCTCAGCCAATTCCAGCTCCAGCTCCAGCTCCAGCTCCAGCTCCAACCGCCGCACAGCTTGGAAACCCTTTCCCATCATCGACACTCAGTACTGTACACCTACCCCATTAATCTTTGGGTTGTCAAAAAAGTCATGAGTACCATGCATATTCGGTGGAGAAATGCTGGACCCAAAAGATGTGCCGGATGAGAACTCTTTTTTTTTTTTTTTTACCGAATGTTTAAAAAAATATTTTTTAATGATATTGTGAATTTTTTATTTTTTTTAAAAAATATTTATAATGATTAAAAAAATATATGAAAAAAAGATAAAAAAAAAACACACTGTTTGGGACACTTTTTGGGTCCCGAATTCGGGACCCGTAGCAGTTCTCATATTCGGTGGTAACTTTGTCGTCACAGACATCAACGTATGACACCGTCATTTTCAAAGTTAAAGAAAAATTAATGACCCTTCATGACCACCGTATTCTGCTTAATGCTGCCGGAAATCCTATTGTCACTCTTCGAGAAAAGAGAAGGTTAATTAATTTGCTTGATAATATATATTTCATCATAAACATATGTTTTTATATTTCATCATAAATATATATTTTTATTTTTTAAAAATATTTAAACATGTTTAAAATATGTTTGAAATAAAAAGAAAAAAAAAAGTGCAATATGAGGAGGTATAGTGTGATGGGGGAAAATCCATTACATTGGGCCCACGATAGCAGAGAGGGTACGTTGCTGGGAGTTGGCCGACAATGAGGCCCAACCTAATCACCTGAGTCTAGACAAGGAAAGTAAAAGCCCAGACCAGAATATGGATAGGGAGTTCGGGTCGGGGCATGAGATATGGAAGAAGACTAGGAAAATAGGGAAGAAGAGTGTGACATGTGTCACTAGATGGAAAGGACGCGGGACAGGAAATACGCCGCATTTAATACGGCCCAAAATGGAGGCCACGTCGCATTTAATGCGGCCCAGGATAGAGGTCACGTCGCATTTAATGCGACCCAGAACAGAGGCCACGTCGCATTAAATGCACTCCAAGGCACAGGGTGCGCTGTATTGAATGCATCCCAAGACCAGTGCAGTGCACAGATAAGGCCTGGGGCCATCGCTGCTCGGCAAGGAGACGACGTAAAAGCTACTCAGTAATAAAGTATGCAGAGCGAATCACCCCGCACTACGCGACACCCCGCCATAAAAAAATCCTAAACAGTAACTATAAATAAGGGTCAACCCAACGGCAAATGAGGTAATAAAATAACTGCTATCATCCTTCATACACTCCATCGTTCTTGCTTTCATTTTTTGATCTCTTTCCTCAAGATACTGACTTAAACATCGGAGGATTAACGGACCCCGAGGTCCCCTCTCCATTTTGGCTGTGCAGGATCGCACTTGGATACCAGGGATGAGAATTTTCCCAGACCTGCGAAACACGACATCTACATATAGTACTAGCACTACACATGATTTTCTTATATTCGTATAATTATATATTCTCTTAAAATTGCATTGATCATGATGATTGTTTGCATGCGTAGAAAAAGGCTGCGCATGGCAGATGGAATGTGTATAGGGGTGAAAGCAAAAAACCCAATGATCTAATTTTTATTGTTAAGCGAACTTCAATGATTCAAGTGACGGCCAAGTTACACGTGTTCTTGGGAAATAACACAGAGGAAGATGTATGTGACTTCATAGTTGAAGGCACTACAACAGAAAAGGTCTTTTGGGATGAAAATTTTTGTCCCAAAAGACCCCAATTTCGTCCCAAAAAAATTTTTGGGATGAAAAAATTTCGTCCCAAAGTCGTTCCAATATCACTGTGCCAAAAGGTATTTTGGGACGAAAATCACCATTTCGTCCCAAAAAATTTCTTTTGGGACGAAATTGAAGGAAACCGTTCGAACACGTTCGAACGAAATTTTTTTTTTTGTCACGATTTAAATTCATCCCAGAAAATAGTTCGAACGAAAAAAATTTTAAGTTCGAACAGTAGTGACGTGTTTGAACGATTTCGAAATATGTTCGAACAAACATGAATTCATTCGAATGTTATGAATTGTCTTTGTGTTCGAACGTTAAATGGTCAGGTCGAACAGTATATGGGTTCGAACGGTATAGGCTACGTTCGAACACGACTGAAATTATTTACGTTCGAACGTTGTGTGATCGTTCGAACTCTACGAACATAAATTTCGTTCGAACATTATGTTTACGTTCGAACGCTATTTCATTACATAGAGTTCGAATGTTTTATGTTCGTTCGAATGAAATCTCTTTAATTTAAATCAATAATAGAAAACCAAATAGACATTCACACTATTTGAAAAAATATATTAGAAACTGTTTAACACTCACAAAAGTGTTATAATAAGCGCAAACTAAATAAATAACAGTCGAGACGGGCATTGTTCGTACATAAATAGATAATCCCAAAATCCATCAGTTGCTTGGAGGCCTGTACTGTTGCATAAGCTGCTGCATTTGGAGTTGCATCTGTCTTCTGAACTCTTCTTGTTGTTCTTCATGTTGTTTGAGGCGCATCTCCATATCTGCTTGTTTTGCCAATTGAGTCTCTAACTCATGCTGTCTTGCAATCAATTCTTCGATTCTGGAATTCGCATTCTCTAGCGCTATAGAAGTCATAGATGCATTCCCAGAAGAAAAGGAAGAGGGACCAGGCTTTACACAACGACCCAAACCCCTCAAATATCCTGAACGTTGACCCAGGACTTGTGTAAAAATCTCAATATCACTTGTTGAGGAATTTTGATCTGACGCAAATTCAGCACGTAGGGCAACCATTTTATCCTAGCCATATATAAGATAAAGAATTAATATCGTCATAAATATTCTAATATATTTAATTAAAACAGGTTATAAAACTTACATAATTTTCACGGGCATCAGGATGAGTCCACTCTCCATTACGATCAGTGTGCGATGCAGAATATAATTTTGTCAAATCATAATTAGTATCTGAATCTTGCTACAATAAATGTATTAAGATATAAAGTCATTATGATTCATCCAAATAATTAACTATATCCAATACAAAAAATAGCATGCAATACCAATTTCTTATAAAGGCGATGGAAAGATCTTGAGCCTGCATGATGATTAATCTTCAATTTTGATCTATTTGTTTTGTTTATAGAACTTCGCTCCTGCAAAGAAATTGAAAATATTATGAAGCGAAATGACAGATAGGACAAGTAAAATAATTAAATTTCATTATACCTGATATGATGGATCCTCAAACATGTCACAAAGTTTTTCCCACTCAGAAGGTCGGACATCCTGGAAAGGATGTTGGCGTGCATCTTCCTTCTTCTCAAACTTATTATAATGCTCATGACACCTCGCCTTATATTTGCGGAATGCATTACCCATAAGCTCTTCCACAGTCTTACGCTCCTCTCTCCGACCAAAATTTAATTCGAAATCATCCTTAAAAAAATAGTCACAAACACATTATCATTTATAATATTCTAAATTTAAGTAAAATATAGAAATTTATTCTACTAAATCAATGTTTTAGTAGTTACCAAACAACGCTTCTTGATAAGCTCTTTAACATCTTGGGGGACTTTCTTCCATGAAGTCGTTGTCAAAGGTGCGTAAGTTCGTGTAAGAGCACCCACATGCGATGCAAGCCAAGCTGCTGGTTGTCCTTCACCCCCAGTATGTTCGTCAGGAATGTTAACCTTGATCTTACCCACCTTCCGATATTTTTCCAACGTCACCCCTCTAGTGGTGCCTCGACCTTGACGAGATTGTACTGTAGATACTGTAAAATATAACATTGTAATCAATTTCATTTATATCTCTATTATAGGACCTTAATTAATAACTTTTATGAGTATTAGATTTTTACCTTGTTCTGTAGAATCAATCTCTAATGGTGAGTCTGAAGGAGAGCTAGGAACAGGTGGAGATGGGTTGCGAACTTCCTTCCTCTTTGGCGGCATAATTTCAAACTACTGATACATTCAATAAGTAAAATATTTGTCATCAAGTATAATGTTAACACATAATTGGTCAATCAGAATCTGTATCAGTTTCATTTGACAATTCGCTCTCATCATCTGTAGATACTTCAGATGATTCAACATTTTCCTCAACTGTTGCATCAACAATTTCAGCCTCAATATCTTCTCTATTTAATAGAATCATCTCATACTGGCTCAAATCCACAAACAAATTTAAGGCGGGTTGACTCTCTTGGTATGCTTCTTGAGTACCAAGAGAGTATTTCTTCTTGGAGAATATTTTTGAACTACTCGCCATTGATTTCCTAACTTCGGGTCATCTAAGTAGAATACTTGAGATGCTTGAGAAGCCAAAATAAAAGGATCATCTTCATACCATTTTTTTGATGTATTAACACTCAAAAAATATTCATCATCACGGACTCCAGTACGAGGATTGCTTAAATCCCACCAATCACACTTAAACAGATACACCGCAAGCTCTCCCAAATATTTCATTCCAATTATATCGACAATAACCCCATAGAAATCAATATTTTCTTCATCATGACTTCCTTCGACTAGGACACCACTATTTTGGGTTTTCCTATAACAATCTCGATCCAGTGTGTGATACCTACTTCCTCGAGAAATACATGCAGAATATCGAGCAGCGCGTCTCGATGGGCCACGCGCCAATGCATAGAGTTCATCAGATATATCATTTGGATTATTCACTTGCATTTGTACAACCTACATATTGAGTAAAGCATATACTATATCAAAGTTGAAATTAATATTTTTTTCATTTGTTATTGAGTAACGCATATGTAATTTCATTACCCGTTCTTCAAACCATCTCGGGAACTCCTCTTCATGTTTCTGATTTATATCATTTACTCCTAGTTCCTTGAGCACGTTAATATGATCACTGAAATTGATGATTACCACAAATATTTTATATTTTGTATTTTTTTAAAAGTAATGAGGCAATTTAAATTAAGATTAAGTTATAACTTACTTCAAGTAGTTCTCTATCTCAGGGCAATTGTTCAGCACGTACCACTGAGCTTTCTCGAACTCTTCCACACAAGTCATAACCACGCACTGCACCAATTGGACGAACTTGTTGGGAAAATACAGAAAATATATTCCGTTGTCTTGCTCGGTCAACGTCAAAGTTTCTTTCTGGCCGATCAAACCGAGTGTCAACTCCATGGAAATATTTGGAACAGAAGGTATGCCACTCATCGTCAATATATGCTTCTGCAATTGATCCTTCTGGACGGGCCTTGTTACCCACTGTACGTTTCAACTTTCCAAGAAATCGTTCAATGGGATACATCCATCTATATTGAACTGGTCCTGCAAGCCGAGCCTCACGTGGCAAATGAATGGCTAGGTGAACCATGACATCGAAGAATGACGGTGGATAAATACTTTCTAGGTTACACAATATTACGACAATTTTTCGTTCCATTCGATCCAAAGCTTCTACATTCAACGTCCTAGCACATAAGTCTTTAAAAAATGCACCCAACTCAGTCAAAGCCACGCGCACATCTCTGGTCAAGTACCCACGGATACCAATAGGCAAGATACGCTGTAAGAAAACATGACAATCATGACTTTTTAATCCAGTTATTTTCCAATCATTTGTTCTCACACACCTTGTTAGATTCGAGGCATAACCGTCCGGTAATTTGATCTTCATTAGCCACTCACAAAATGTAACCCTTTCATTCCTTGACAATGTATACCACCCAATCGGCATGTAGACAGACGAACCATTTTCTTGCAACTGCATTTCCCGTCTTATTCCCAACCGCTTCAAATCCTTCCTTGAGTTTATTGTATCCTTTGTTTTTCCTTCAATTGACATCAATGTTCCCAATACGGATTCGCAAATATTTTTTTCAATATGCATAACATCAAGGCTATGTCGCAATTTTAACTTCGACCAGTACGGGAGTTCGAAAAATATACTCTTCTTTGTCCAATTTAACTCATTCGTAGCTCGTTTTCTCTTTCGTTGTTTTTTACCAAATTCATTACAACCAACATCTATAAATTGTGCAAGTACATCTTCGCCAGACAAATATGGTGGAGGTTGGCCCCATTCAACAGTTCCATCAAACATTCTAGAATTTCTACGCCATCTATGGTCACTAGGTAAAAATCGACGATGACCCATGAAACATAATTTCCTCCCGTACGTAAGCCATTCAGATTTGGTATATTTGTTACAAGTTGGTCATGCCATTTTCCCCTTAGTAATCCAACTTGACAAATTCCCATAAGCTGGAAAATCATTTATTGTCCACAACACCGCAGCATGCATCTTGAACGACTTGCCTGTTGACGAATCAAATGTGACAGCCCCATTCTCCCACAAATCTTTCAATTCTGCAATCAATGGCTGTAAGTGTATGTCTATATCATTTCCCAGTGACCTCGGACCTGGGATGAGCAAACTCATCATGAAATATGGATCTTTCATACACTTCCACGGTGGTAGATTATACGGCATAAGTACAACTGGCCAAGTACTATGACTAGTACTCATGTTCCCAAAAGGATTAAATCCATCTGTTGCCAACCCAAGTTTTACGTTACGCGGTTCTTCAGCAAACCATGGGTGTTCCTGATCAAATTCCTTCCACACCTAGGAGTCAGTAGGATGTGACAAAATATTATCGTTCCTTACTCTGTTTGATGAGTGCCATGTCATATCTACAGCCGTTGCGCGTGACATAAATAATCGTTGTAATCTAGGTATCAATGGAAAGTGGCGTACGACCTTTTGCGGAACATTTTCCTTGTCCGATGTCCATCTTGACTTGTGGCATATAGGACACTCGTTCAACTGCTCATTCTCTACCCAAAATAATATGCAGTCATTCTTACATGCATGTATTACGTTGTAATCAAATCCGAGTCCTCGTTTCAACTTTTTTGCTTCATAGAAGTTACGAGGTAAAGTATTGTCCTTCGGCAGTGCCTCTTTAAACAGCTCAAGTAACATATTGACTGCCTTAATAGATAATCGACACATTGATTTTATGTGAAGCAATCTTACGGTAAACGACAACTTACTATGTCTTCTGCATCCTGGATATAGCTCACGCTGTGAATCATTCCACAAGCGTGCAAAAGTGTTATGGCCCCCATCATTTGAGCTTGATGTGTCCGTGTCACCTTCATCCATAAACATTCCCGCACCGATGTCAACTAACATTTCCTCCATATCCTCATCGTAATCATCTCCAACAATCTCTGGTTGTACATCTTCATCGATCTCTTCTTCCACATGCATAGCCTCAAATGAAGTTGGATATGGTTCGCCGTGTAAGACCCAATCAGTATAACCCTTATCAATACCTTTGACAAACAGATGCTCTCTCACCAAGTCTATCTTATGGGAACGCAAATTCCTGCATTCTCTGCATGGGTATCTGATACGTCCATCACTATCACATGTACCCAATGCAAACTCCAAGAACTTCTTAACACCTTCAGCATATACATTGTAATTCTGACCCAATCGATCGCTAACTCTCATCCAACTCTTATCCATGCCGACTATATTCATTACAAACAATATTGTAATGCATCAGCAAACAACTATGTATCATGTACCAATTAATGAGTATGCCACCTTTCACCGGGTAGTTGGTCCTATCCCGTTCGGGATTGTAAGATCATAGTCGCCAACCTATGATCTATTATCTGTCACGTCCAACAAAATTTCGGCAGCATCTCCTCATAGTTTTCCAAATATGCCCGTTTGGTTGTGTGCACTGACGATTAACACGTCGTTGCACCATCACCGAAACTGCATATCCAAAGAACAATGGATGAATCTACCAAAATCATAATGTTGGACGACAACAGATATAGTTCTATAGTTTGCGAGAATGATCTTACAATCCCAAACTGTCCACTCTGGACAATTCAAGAGTTATCAGTCAAGCATTAATCTGGATTGATAACTCTCGAACGGGTCTAAGGTTTATTTTGATGAACAAACAATACAAAATATGCTAATATATGTCAAACAATAACAACATATTATTTATAGAACAATATTAGATTTATTCCAGATTTTAATTTAAATATTAGTTTTACCTGTTTATAATTAAGTATTTTAATTTAAAGATTTAATAGTATTTTAATTTGAATATTAATTTTATCAATTTATAATTAAGTATTTAAGTATTATTAAATCTTAACTATTTCTATTTTAATTTAAAGATTTAGTAGTATTTTAATTTGAATATTAATTTTATTTATTTAGAATTAACTATTTAAATGGTAGTTGATCCTAATTATTTGTGATTAGTACATATAATTTACAACTATCCCAAACTATTTGTATTCTGTATATGTTATTGATGTAATGTCATTACCCGTTCGAACGAATATAACCCATGTTCGAACAAAATTAAAACGTTCGAACGGTAATCCTAACCCGTTCGAACGTATTCATTCCAGATTCCAGTCGTCTTCAACAACGCCGAAAACTGTATTAATGACAAACTCTAACAAATACAAACAACAATCTCAAAGCATACAACTTTCTAACATTGCAAAATATTAAGTTCAAACCATACATTTCTATTTTAAAAGGAATACCTGAATTTTTGAAGATGAAAATGGAATACTCCGAGAATAATCACAAACTGTCCTACAAGTAGTAATCCGAGAATAATATAGTGAGATGAAAATATTTTTGAACTTAGGGGCTAATTTGAGAAAGAATACCTCTGATATGCAGCGGGAACCGGCGCAGGAGCAGAGGAACGAAATGAATATTGTGAGGTTCTGTCGTGTTTTTGCAGAACATTTCATGTTCGAACTGTTATTTACTAACCGTTTGAACGTGAAAATATTAAGCGGGAGAAAATTCCCTCCTAATTTTCACGTTCGAACGTATAAAAATTATGTTCGAACGTTATTGATTTATTCCCGCTCAAAAATTAACTGTTCAAGATTTATTTATATTTTTTTTCTCATTATACATGTTGAATAAAAGAACAACATTAATATATATATAAGACATATTAGATGATACTATAGTTTATTTGGCGGGATATTTTCCCACCACTGCAATAATCCGTTCGAACTATAACAAATTACGTTCGAACTGTAATCCAGCTGTCTTTAATTGGCGGGATTTTTTCCCGCCATTGCAATAATCCGTTCGAATGTTTTTTATACGTTCAAACGTAACATATGTGTTCGAACGGTTTACGAGTACCATTCGAACATATATCCTTTATGTTTAAATATAACTTTTTTCATCATTAAATGAAAAGTACTATAACATCATATGTATTAGTTATATATACTATCATATATAATGTAATATATACTATCATATATATAGTAATCTATACTAAATATAATATATATATATAGTAATATATATTATCATATATATAGTGACGTATACTATCATATATATTATTAACATCATATGTATTAGTAATATATACTCACATATATATAGCCTCAAATATACTAAGGTCACATAATAAAGTATATAGAAATTTATAAGATAATAGTATATTAGTAAGCTATACTCTATATATATATGCTGTATAATATCATATATAACTTTAGAAGGTAAAGTATAATGGAATATATAATATGACATATATTAGTTAAGTATAAACTCATACCATATAGTTCCATATGCTATCATATGGTACTATATATATATTACAATCTCATATATAACACTTTGATAGTAAAGTATTATGATATATTACTATTATACTATAAAAAAATATATATAAGTTATTATGTTTTCATTTAAAGTATTCTACTATCATAATATATATTATAATATATTATAATATTACATATATATTACAGTATATATAATCTATTATAATAGTATATATATTATAATAATTTATAGGAATATAAATATAGTATACATTTAATACAATTTTTAATACACTTACAAAACTTCAGTTCGAACGTATAATAGTAACGGTCGAACGGTTTTATATTAACGTTCGAACTTTAAATATTAACGTTCGAACGGTTATGCACGTATAAGTTATCGCGGGCAGCGATTTCTCTCACGCCGCCGTCCCCACCGTTTGAAAAAGCGAGAAAACGTTTGAACGCACTACATTCACCGCCGTCTGCCGTCGTGATCAGCACATACGTCAATCACTTTTCCTCCCAATCAAATGTATGTATTTTTAAACCCATTTTACCGTTTATTTTATAATTTTATGGTTTTATTTGTTTTTTTTTTAAATTAGATTTTTTCATCAATAATTACCATAGAACATCATAAATCTATCGTAGGATGTTTAGAAATGAAGAGTACTTTATTTTTAGTCGAAGAAACCACGGAATCGATTATTTTTTGAGTGTTTTCATGGCCGCTGAGTTGACTCAGCCATGGACGAGTTAGGTCTGTTCCCCGTTCGAACGGTATTAACCAGTCCGTTCGAACGAGTAAACCTATACGTTCGAACAAGTTTAAAACGTTCGAACGTTATTAATTGTCCGTTCGACCATATATTTAGACGTTCGAACGCTAATTGTTAAATTCAATCCATTTACATTTTATTAGCTTATTAAATTGTTTTCATCGTTTAATTGATTATATGTTCTATCAATTAATTTATTAAATTGCTATTAGTATATAATTTTGTAAATCTTTTAGTCGTAATTAGATTTTAATTATCACTAATCTTGAATGTATATTTTATTTTTAAAATTTCAGGATCATAATAATGTCTTATCGGGGCCGTAAACGTGGTAGATCAGGAGAACCTTCCATCCAAATAGTTCGAGAGCGGACAGTTTTACCTGAGCGACAGGTAAAACTGTCTGATTTTGTCGCTCTTATATGGGAGGGTCATTCTCTCCCATCACGCACATATTCGCGAGGAGATGGCTGACATATTGCGTGCTGAGATCGGCGTACACACATCAGCAGTGATTGATGCAGTGCATACTGCCATGTCTGAGTTGCGTACAGAGATTATGGCTACCGTCTCTGGGTTACGTACAGAGGTTAATGAGTTACGTACAGCGATTAATGCCAATAATGCAACTCAGGTCACAGTTAGTACTCGACTGACACAGGTAGAGACACAATTAGCTGCAGTCGAGGATGTGTGTAGAGACCTCGCATCACAGTAGTTTTTATCTTTTATTTATATTTTCTTTTGTTATAATTATGAACAATATATATGGCATTTTGATAATTTGCTTTATTTGGTTGATTAATATATATGTGGTTGATAATATTTATTTAACTAAAAATTTTATTTAACGTAAAAGAAATCATTAAAATATTTTAAGATTAATTACATAAAATTAATTAATGAATTTGAATATATGATAGATATTTTTTATATTTTGAGTTTCGTACTGAGATTAATATTATACTTTCGAATGTATAAATGTGGTGCTTGAATATGTTCTAACTAAATATATTCCGTTCGAACGGTTTAGAAACATTCCCGCCAGGATTTGCCACCAAATATTTTCCGTTCGAACACAAAAAATTATCATTCGAACGTTTTTGAACTTTCCCCGCCATAATAAAGTAATTATCCGCCAAATTTTACTGTTCGAACGTATTTTTTTATGTTCGAACGGGAAAAATTTTTTGAGACGATTTAATTCGCCACAAAAAATATTGTTCGAACGATTTTCTAAATTCATCGATTTTTTGGGACGAAATTTAAATTTCGTCCCAAAAAATGACTTTTAGGGACGAAAAAATTTTCGACCCTAAATAATTTCGTCCCAAAATCTCAAGTGAGGGAGTTGGGCTGAAAAACTTGTGTCGTTTATACCATAAATCATATCAATATAGTTGTCCACGTAAGCTGGTTTTCTCTTATAGCTTGTTTTCAATGAATAGGACATGTGATGATGTTTATATTAGAGAGAAGAAGTCCTATGACGTGCATGGTTCTTAATTTCGTAAAATTAATTAGATCTTGAAAGTTTAAGAAACTAATTGAATTGATTATCGTGGAAATTAAAACGCATGCAGATGCATAAGGAGATCACCGTTCAAAGTGTTCTGATCGAAAAAGACAATTACTCGGTAACTGTTCATCCTAACGTTGATAATGAATTCATAGTCGCACTTATTGTGATTCTAGACGACATGAACCACAAATTTAAAAAATAATGTGGTGCACCATTAAAAAATAATTTATTCATATAGATATCATATTTACTCATTTTTTTTTATTTTTTAAAGAAAAGTACAAAACGCTTATATACTCTATAACTACAAATATCATATCTCTTTAGTAATATAATAGCCGAAGGACCACTTATGCATCTCTTGCACGGTCAAATTCCTACACACACATGTAGTGGGTCTTTCAAGATTAGGAAATCTTGAATTCCAAGTTTTCGGCACTCATGAGTACTAGTCTTCGCTTCTGTTCATATATACTTTGATTTCCAAATTTTATTTATTAGAGAACGTATCCTGTATATGTAATTAAAAGCGAAGCAATACCACTAAAGTTTGAGTACTATAACCTCTTTTATATATATATATATATACCTGAAAGAAGATCAACAATTTAAATACATTTTTACTGTTAAGCGAACTTCAATGATTCAAGTGACAGCCAAGTTACATGTGTTCTTGGCAAATAACACAAAGGATCGAAGATGTATGCGACTTCATGGTTGAAGGGAGTTGGACTGAAAAAACTGTTGAGTATATGGAGTCTGGTTGCACCGCTCGAGCGAATACAAGTCAGAGAGCTTCGCTCAAAGATAGCTCGATAGACCGCTCGAGCAAAGGCAAGTCAGAGAGTTTCGCTCGACACCGCTGGACACACAGCTCAAGTGGAGGGAAGTCAGAGAGTTTCGCTTAAAGAGCCGCTCGACACTTGGCTTGAGTGATTGCGGGAAACAGGTTCGCTCGATGCGGGCTAGAACATGCCGCTCCAGTGAACATCACTATTTCTGATTTTTTGAGGTTTCTGCCGCATGATGTATTTATATGACTTGTTCTTGACCTATGACTGTTTTAAAGTGAACAGTAGTCGTCCCATACATTGTATTGTGATTCCTTAAAAAATAAAAATATCTACAGCTCCCGTAGACGTAGGCAATTTGCCGAACCACATAAATATTGTGTCATGTGTGATTACTTGTTTTTTCCGTGTTTGAATTTACTTTATTGTCATCATTTTTTTCACAACAATTGGTATCAGAGCCAGATTCAGGTCTGAGGAAAAACGATGGCTGGAGAAGAAGTGAAGGTATCGGGGATCCAGAGGTTTAATGGCACAGATTATGGGTATTGGAAGATGCAGATAGAGGATTACCTCTGTGGGAAGAAACTTCATCTTCCATTGTTGGGGAAGAAGCCGGAAAGCATGTCAGTTGCTGATTGAACCATGTTGGATTGACAGGTTCTGGGGATTATGTATGAAAAAGTTATTTAATTTGAAGTTGGCAGATGGTATGTCTGTTGCACAACATCTGAATGATTTCAATACTATCACAAATCAATTGTTGTTTGTTGAAATTGAATTTGATGATGAGATACGTATACTGATACTATTGGCATCACTGCCAAATAGTTGGGAAGTCATGAGAATAGTTGTTAGTAATTCTGCCGGTAAGTCAAAGTTGAAATATGATGATATCCATGATTTGATTTTGGCTGAGGAGGTGCGAAGGAGAGATTCGGGCAAAACCTCAAGTTCGAGTTCAGCACTAAATGTTGACTCTCGGGGGAGAGCACAAGACAGGAACTCAAACAGAGGCAAATCAAAATCAAATAATGGAGGCAAGAGCAAGTCAAGGCCTGGTCAGTAGGCAACTTGCTGGAATTGTGGCAAATCTGCCACATAAAGAAGAATTGCAGAAATCCCAAGAAGATCGAGAATGATAGTGCTAATGTGGTAACTAAAGAATTACATGATGCACTATTGCTTGCACTTCATAGTCCAATTGATGACTGGATACTTGATTCAGGAGCATCCTTCCATACATCTTTCTATCAGAAAATAATGCAGAACTATGTTGCAGGTGATTTTGGAAAGGTGTATTTGGTTGATGGAGAGGCTTTGAATGTAGTAGGGATGGGAGACATTGATATTGCACTCCCTAACAAGAACAAATGGACCTTGCAGAAGATCAGACACATTCCTGAGTTGAAAAAGAACCTCATTTCTGTTGGGCAGTTTGATGATTGTGGCCATTCGGTGGTGTTCTCAGATAGCACCTGGAAGGTCACCGAATGGGCATTGGTACTGGCTCGGGGTAAGAAAACTAGTACACTTTATATGACTACTGGTTTGAATAACACTATTGTCACTACCATTGCAAAGAGCACAATATATTTGTGGCATTGCAAGCTTGGCTATATGAGTCAGAAGGGCATGAAAGAACTTCTGTCTAGAGGCAAGCTACCAGAACTGAAGTCAGTTGATCTCAGTATGTGTGAGAGTTGCATTATGGGGAAACAGAAAAATGTCAATTTCTTGAAGAGTGGCAAAACACTGAAGTAAGGGAGACTAGATCATGTGCACACTAATGTGTGGGGACCTTCCCCAGTGGCATCCCTTAAAGGTTCTCGTTACTATGTTACATTCATTGATGACCACAGCAGGAAGGTATAGGTCTATTTTTTAAAACATAAATTTGATGTATTTAATGTGTTCAAAATTTAGAAAGCCATGGTTGAGACAGAGACAGACTTGAAGTTGAAATGCTTGAGATCTGATAATGGTGGTGAGTATATTGATGGTGGGTTCAAGGAATATTGTGCAACTCAGGATATCAGAATGGAGAAGACCATTCTTGGGACACCATAGCAAAATGGAGTTGCTGAACGCATGAACAAAACCATGAATGAGCGTGCTAGAAGCATGAGGCTGCACACTGGACTACCACCTACTTTCTAGGCAAATGCAGTTAGCACTGCAGTATACTTGATAAACATAGGGCCATCAATTCCGTTGGATTGTGGATTGCCTGAGGAGGCTTGGAGCAGGAAAGAAGTCAAATTTTCTCATCTTAAAATTTGTTGTTGTCTTTCATATGTTTTTATTGATTCTGATGCTCGTAGTAAGCTTGAGGCTAAGTCAAGGAAATCTTATTTCATTGGCTATGGAGACGAGGCATTTGGCTATCGTTTCTGGGACGATCAGGGTCAGAAAATTATAAGAAGCAGGAATGTGATCTTCATTGAGAAGATTGTGTACAAGGACAAGTCTAGTACAGTTGTTGAAGCAGCTCCTCAGGAGTCTAAGTTTGTGAGTTTGGATGACCTACCAGAGGTCATAGTGCAGTGTAGAGAAATGAGTGGCGGGGAGAGTGGGTCCAGTACACCCATTCCTATTATTATGCATTCAGATCCAAAGCCGTCCACTCCTACAGCTGTAGTTCGCAGCTCAGTTAGGACTATTCGTTCTCCACATCGTTTCTCACCTGCTTTGAATTATATTCTATTGACAGATGGTGGAGAACCGCAGAGTTACCAAGAAACTTTGCAAGATGAAAATTCTAGCAAGTAGGAGTTGGCCATGAAGGATGAGATGGATTCCTTGCTAGGAAATCAAACATGGGAGCTGACAGAACTTCCATCAGGGAAGACGGCATTATATAACAAGTGGGTGTACCAAGTGAAAACTGAGCATGATGGTATCAAGAGGTACAAGGCCAGACTTGTTATAAAAGGCTTTCAGCAGAATCATGGTATTGATTACTTGAAGATCTTTTCACCTGTGGTAAAGATGACAACCATCAGGCCAGTTTTGGCTATGGTTGCTACTGAAAATCTATTTCTTGAGCAGTTAGATGTGAAGACAACTTTTCTTCATGGAGATATTGAAGAAGACATCTACATGTACCAACCTGAGGGGTTTGTAGTACAGGAAAATGAAGGTTCAGTTTCAAGACTAAAGAAGAGCTTGTATGGCCTAAAGCAAGCTCCTAGACAGTAGTACAAGAAATTTGACAGTTTCATGTGCAGTGCAGGATATATCAGACATCAGGCAGATCACTGCTGCTATGTTAGGCAGTTTGACAATTCTTACATTATCTTGTTGCTATATGTGGATGACATGCTTATTGTAGGGGCTAGTATTGATGAGATCAATAATCTGAAAAAGCAGATATCAAATCACTTTGCAATGAAGGATTTGGGTGCTGCAAATCAAATCATTCGCATGAGAATTGTCAGAGACAGAGTCAGAGGCACGTTGAGACTCTCACAGGCTGAGTATGTGAAAAAGGTACTCAGCCGGTTCAATATGGACAAGGCCATGTCAGTTGGCACACCCTTGGGTAGTCACTTCAGACTCAGCAAGGATCAGGCACCAAAGACAGAAGAGGAACAAGACTATATGACTAAGGTTCTTTATGCCTCAGCTATTGGTTCACTTATGTATGCTATGGTTTGTGCTAGACTAGATATTGTTCATGCAGTGAGAGTTGTGAGTAGATACATGAGTAATATTAGAAAACAACATTGGGAAGCAGTAAAATGGATTTTGAAGTACCTAAAAGGTTCCTAAAAAATATGCTTGTGTTTCTTAGGAGAGGGCTTAGAGGTGTAGGGCTATATTAATGCTGATTTAGCTGGAGATACCGATAGTAGAAAAAGTACCACAGGGTTTGTTTACACTCTGGGTGGTACTGCAGTTTCATGGGGTTCCAATTTACAGAAGACAGTTTCTTTGTCTACTACAGAAGTTGAGTATATTGTAGTTTTAGAAGCTGCAAAGGAGATGGTTTGGATACAGGGCTTCTTGGAGGAATTGGGTAAAAATAATCAGAAGGACACTCTCTATAGTGACAGTCAGAGTGTCATATTCCTTGCCAAGAACCCAGCGTTTCATTCCAAGACTAAGTACATTCAGATCAGGTATCACTTTATACGATCATTGTTAGATGATGGACAGTTGCTACTTGAGAAAATTTGGGGAAGTAAGAACCTTGCTGATATGTTGACAAAGGGTATTACACTTGTGAAACTGAAGTTGTGCCCAACTTCTGTTGGTCTTCTAGCATGAAGACAGACAGGAGCAGTTAGTTGCAGAGGTGGAGGATATCATGTTTGAGACAGAGGGCGATACTGTGGGTGTACCAGTCTCCAAGTGGGAGAATTGTTCAATATATGGAGTCTAGTTGCACCGCTCGAGCGGAGCGTCTAGCCGCTCGGGCGAATACAAGTCAGAGAGCTTCCCTCAAACACAGCTTGATTGACCGCTCGAGTAAAAGCAAGTCAGAGAGTTTCACTCGACGCCGCTCGACATACAGCTCAAGCGGAGGGAAGTCAAAGAGTTTCACTTGAAGAGCCACTCGACACCTGGCTCGAGCGATTGCGAGAAACAGGTTCACTCGATGTGGACTCGACACGCCGCTCAAGTGAACATCATTATTTCTTATGTTTTTAGGGTTTCCGCCACATGATGTATTTATATGACTTGTTCTTGACCTGTGACTATTTTAAAGTGAACAGTAGCCGTCCCATACATTGTATTGTGATTACTCAAGAAATAAAAATCCTCTGCAGCTACCGTGGACATAGGCAATTTTTCAAACCACGTAAATATTGTGTCGTGTGTGATTGCTTGTTTTTCCGGCGTTTAAATTTACTTTATTGTCATCTTTTTTTCACAACAAAAACTTATGTCGTTTATATCAGAGATCATACCAATATAGATGCCCAGGTAAGCTGGTTTTCACTTTCAGCTTGTTTTCAATGAATAGGACATGTGATGATGTTTATATTAGATCAAAGAAGAAGTCTTATTACGTACCATCAACAAAAGAAAACAGATCCTAACCACTTAGGTAGGCAAAAACTTGAACATTCCATAAGAGATAGTTATCAGTGGAAACTTTTGTGGAGACAATGTGAGAAAAGGAAGGAGTAGCAGAAGAGTGAGGGGAATGGAAGGTAGGTGGATTGTTCGCCTTTGAAGCAGAATCGGAAGGACTAGTGGTATGTTGGCTCTGATGCCATGTTAGACGTAGCATGAATTAATGGAATTCACCTCAATGATTTACTGTATTGATGTACTGGTATATATACATAAAAGAAAAAGGAATAAAGTTTGTTACATGTAACCGTAGAGAATAATCGAATTTTCCTACTCTGCGATTCCTTTCTAGTCTACACATTATGTGTTTTCTCCTCATGTATAGCAGAGTCCGAAACAGAGGTGGTATATACCTTAATGGTTCTTAATTTCATAAATTAATTAGATCTTGAAAGTTTAAGAACCTATATAATTAGAAATTAATTGAATTGATTATCGTGGAAATTAAAACGCATGCAGATGCATAAGAAGATCACCGTTCAAAGTGTTCTGATCGAAAAAGACAAATTACTCGGTAACTGTTCATCCTAACGTTGATAATGAATTCATAGTCGCGCTTATTGTGATTCTAGACTACATGAACTACATAAGCCAGATGGGTGAACTGCTTATCAATTCTGGCATATTGACCAGGGCCGGACTACCGATCTACAGCTAATGTACGTAGGAAAGTATATATTAATGCAAGAGTGTTTAAATATACATTATATTAATGCAAGTGTGTTTAAATAAATGAGCTAGTTTGTACTAGTTAGTTGATCATGTGCACACTACAAGAAAAAAGGTCTATTGCGGCGATTTTTTGTCTGCTGGAAATAATATCGCCGCAATAATCATTTATTCACGGCGATTTTCAGTTCGACGCTGCTTCGAAGGGGCGCGGTTTTAATTTTATTTTTTGCAGCGAATTTAAACTTTTTGCAGCGCATAAAATTCGCTGCAAATAAATATGGATTTTATGCTGCGATTTTGAAGATAATAGCAGCGAATTGAACCGCCGCAAAAGGTAAAAACCTTTTGTCGTCCAACATAATCGCTGCAATAGTCATTTTAGATCCTCGGCGCCAACACCCCAGAAAAGTAAAACATTTCCCCCCAAATCCCGATTTCACACATATCGTCCCCAACTTTCATCTTCTCCATTTCTCTCTAGCTGCAGATTACTCACCGCCCACACAAAATTTCCTCTAATCAACTTCCACCGAATGAAACCACTAACATCGGCACTGCTCCAGTCCAGTGATTCTCGCGTAAGCGATGTATGCGACTCCGCCCCATCGAAAACCCACTAATTGGCATCTTCGTCAGTTTATGCGGAGTCGACACCAGTGAGAAAGTCTCATTTTTTCGCACCCTAAGGCTTTGTTCTTCATCATCGTCGACCCTGAATCAAAGTGGGTTGGAGTCTATTTTCCGTCCCATTCATCTCCTGATCCACTCAGCTGGAGTCGATTTCCCAAGGTAATTTACTCTGTTCTAGCTCTTCATGGTTCTTAATGAAATCGTTTGGGTCAATTAGAAATGGGGTTGTTTTGCTATAATATTTATGCTTAGGTTTTCCTTTTGCACACATATTTGACAATCCCGAGCGGGAGCAAGTGTTTGGGTTTCATTATGTCTCTGGCATACTTCATTCCGAGTGCCTGGGTTACGGGCACAACAAATTAAACCCAATGAAATTTTTTTTTTAGTTATTAAAGCAGCATTTGTTTGGATATGCCTGCATGAAATGGGTTAAAATTTCCAACATTTGGTTGGATGATGGATGATGAATTGTTGATGAATTTCCAACCTAGGTTTCAAGAGTAATTTCAGATTGTAATGGACAGATTTAATATTTACTCTTTGGTTATACTAGTATTTGTCTTATGAGCGTAGAAATGGTTTGTAATTGCATAATTATGTTTGACTTTGTTAAATGCTACATAAATGCATTATATTGAGATGTTTGGTGTTAATGTTTGAAGTTCGGATGGAAATGGATTGCGTTGAAGTGTTGGGATTAAATGGAGTTGTAGTGGAGTTAAAAAGCATGATTATGATGTTTAGCTTGTGCTATTTTTTTATTCTCTTTCTTTTAAAACTACCTAGAAATTGTTGATCAAGTTTCTTATATTTAATTGATGAGATCTTATCAATCAAATTATGTAATGCCAACAGTGTGATAAGCGTGTCCTCCACACTGGCTTGCAATAAGAATTTTTCATACCTCTTATCTTTTATAAACAAGATGACACCCAAATGATGGCTCTCCCACAGCTTCTAATTTCTTTACTAACAGAATAGAATTCACCATGCACCAAAAGTTACTCTTGATATGCAGTCAAAACGTGTAGGGTACTCAATTAATAGAAAGAGGAGATGGGTCATGAGAAATTTAGGTTTTAAATTAACAGACATTTTGGACTAAGGCAATATTAATAAGCTGATGATGAGTTTGTTGTCTAGACTTGGTCAATATTAGACAGCTTGGACTAAGTCAATATTAGACTACGGCATGCATGGAATAAACTATATTATAGTTAATTGTAGAAAAGTTACTTTTATATTCAAAAAGTCCGATCAAGAAATATAAGTCAAGCGGCAAATTAAATGTATGGAGATGCAATAATTAAGCATTCATGGGGTCGTTTGTTTTCATAAATAAGATGAGATTGGATGAAATGAATTGAGATTAAAATTAAAAAGTTGAATAAAATATTATTATAATATTATTTTTATTTTGGAATCTAAAAAAGTTGAATTGTTTATTTTATTTTGTGTGAAGATTTGAAAAAGTTGTAATGATAAAGTTAGATGAGATGAGATGTTTCCTGAAAACAAACGAGTAGTTTCAATCCATTTTACTTAAAATGGACAGTGTCTTCTTCTTTTTTTTCTTTTTTTCTACTAAGTAAGCATAGTACGTATATATGAAGGATAAATACAACGTTATAAGGTGTACTCTTTCCGCTATCAAGATACAAGAAACATTGCGGAATAAAATTTAAGGGTAAGCTTCCAAACATGAGGTTGGTAGCTGCCAATTACGCTATAGAATACGCATATCAATTTTTACATCGATAGATTTTGATAAAACTCCATCTTTGATGACTTCCGAAAATATGACGAATGTCTGCATCAATCGGAAAGATAGACCAGAAAAGTGTAGAATCCTTGCAATCTATGGATGAGAGTACCGATTGGGAGTCATCTTCTATGACAATTAAAGAAATTTTTGTATAGAACTTTTTTAACTTTGTCATATATTACTTTTTAATTAGAAAGAGAGAGAAAACAGAGAGACATGCATGATAAATATTGCTGATCTGGTAAAACCACGTGCTGAAATCAAGAATTGGACAACACGGCATCGTGATAGCTATATATATACATTCTTTGGATTTTTTTGGCATTAAAGTCCTATATATACATGTACAGGAAGGCGTTCTGCTTGCGGGCTCTCTTCCTCGCAATTTAACGGGAAAGCCGCTCACAAAATACTCCCCACATCACCAAAGCCCCAAGCAACATAAGCAAGTCTTCTTCTGATCCAGTGCTCCGTCCCGATCCCATCATCATCATCATGGCTCAGCCAATCCCAGCTCCAGCTCCAACTGCCGCACAGTTTGCCAACCCTCTTCCCGTCATCTGCACTCAGTACTGTGCACCTCATGCCGTTGATCTTGCGGTTGTCAAAAAAGTCATGACCATATCCGGTGGTAACTTTGTTGTCACAGACAGTACCAACGACAACGTCATTTTTAATGTGAAAGGAAAATTAATGACCCTTCATGATGCTCGTGTTCTGCTTGACGCTGCTGGAAATCCTATTGTCACGCTTCGAGAGAAGGTTAATTAATTTGGCTGATAATATATGCATTACTCTTCATATCTTTTCCCCAAGTCTTGGTTTTGTTATAAATTTTCTTATATTCTTTGGAAATTGCGATTGACGATGATGTTTGTTTGCGTAGAGAATGACTGCACATCACAGATGGAATGTGTATAGGGGCGAAAGCAAAGAGCCCAGTGATTTGATTTTTACTGTTAAGCGATCTTCAACGATTCAACGAAGGGCAAAGTTACATGTGTTCTTGGCAAATAACACAAACGAAGAGGTATGCGACTTCATGGTTCAAGGGAGTTGGGCTGAAAAATCTTGTGTCGTTTATACCGGAGATCGTACCAATATACTTGCCCAGGTAAGCTGGTTTTCGCTTATAGCTTGTTTTCGATGATGTTTATATTAGAGAGAAGAAGTCCTATTACTTGGTTCTTAATTTCGTAAAATTAATTAGATCTTGAAAGTTTAAGAACCTATAATATAATTAGAAACTAATTGAATTGATTATCGTGGGAATTAAAACTCAGATGTGTAAGAAGACCACCGTTCGAAGTGTTCTGATCGGAAAAGACAAGTACTTGTTAACTGTTCAACCTAACGTTGACTATGCATTCATAGTCGCGCTTATCGTGATTCTAGACGACATGAACCACATAACCGACATGGATGGACTGTTCTTCAATTCAGGCATGAGCATGGCTGGACTACCGACGTCAGTTAATGTACCAGGAAAATAAATATTAATGCAAGTGTGTTTAAATATACATTAGCTGAGTAATAATGTTGGATTGACAGAGTGTTTACATAAATAATGAGCTAGTTTGTAGTTTGTTCTAGTTAGTTGAATGTGCATCCAATTTGGACTAAGTCGATATTAAAGTTAATAAGCTGATGATCATGAGTTTGTTGTCGTTTGCTTGACTATATACTTAAAAGAGACTGAGGTCTCCTTTGATTATGCAGTTGAAATAAAATAAGTGAGTTATTTTATTGAAAGTTGAATAAAATGTTATTATAATATTATTTTTATTTTAGAATTTAAAATTTTTAAATTGTTTATTATATTTTATGTGAAAATTTAAAAAAAAACTAATAATTATATGAGATAAAATGAAATAATTTGATGTTACATAATCAAACCAGCTTAATTACAGCTTCAAATTAAGGACTGGCATAGGGTAAATTATATTATAGTTAATGTAGACAATTAGTTACTTTCATGTCCAAGAAATATAAGTCACGCGGCAAATTAAATGTATGGATCGAGATGCAATATTAAGCATTTATGAGAGCTGACTACGTTTCAATCCATTTTAATTACTTAAAATTGACAGTGTCTATTTAGCTTAAAACATAATAATTAGGTACGATGCCTAACATAGAATCTAAGTATAATATGAGAATTGTCAATTGTATTGAGAGTTATAAGAAATCATGAGCAATTGTAAAATTATTAAATATAGTGGATTTCATCACCCAAACGACTTGCAGGCGTAGACTTTTATACTGAACCATGTAAATATCTGTGTTTCTCTCTTTATTTACACTTTATATGATTTATTTGTTTCGTATGTAATTTGTTGTGCCCTTTAGCATCATTTTCATCCCTATAGGAATATTTGACTAGATTAGCAAATGGATTTAATTGATATAAAAAAAATTATCAAAATTTTATATTTCTTTATTGAAAAGGTATATTCATGTAAAATAAATAAATGTGAAAATAAATAAATAAAATTTCTTTATCGATTCGGTTAAGAAGGATTGTGAAATGGAACGTGGTAGGCCCAGCTAGTACGTAGGACTTTTATGTAAAATTACACTAAGAGTACCGAACATCTTTGCACACCCTTTTTATATTAATCACATCTGGAATTAATGGACATTAGCGACGTACATTTTACTTTACCAAACACCATTGCTGCTAACTTATTATAACAACGACCTTTATAGAAAGAAATCGCCGCAAAAGTACAAGAGCGGATAAAAGATATTAAAACATGATCCACTTCCCATCCGGTTTTGTAATTAGGGCGGCCAATCAGTGGTGATAAAATTACAATTATGAATTCTATTATAGAAATTACGTATTCTTTACGCACTCAAATGATGTGGTTAGACCAAATGAGTCATTTTATATTAAAAAATATGCAATTAATCATATCAGTAGAGTACGTAAAAAGTACATAAAAGTGATTATACATAGAGTTTTTTTAATTTTTATTATTCCATAATAAAAACAATATTTTTAAAATTTAAACACTTCAAAGTCAAAAGAAAAAAGTTAAAAAACTTTTAAAAATTTTAATTCCTTATTGGGTATAAAAAGTGTAAAAGTGGTAGCTTTATTATTCAAGTTAGTTCTATCGTTTTGGTTTTGAGACGTGTCAAGTCTAACTGAGTTCTTAATGCTAATAAATTGAGTTCTTGTTGGGTAAAATATTAGGTTCTATTTGGATAAAATATAATAATCAACCATAACCTATTAATATAATATTAGGTTTGCGTCGCTATATCTTTGAGATATAATAATCTATATATATATATATATATATATATATATATATATATATTTCCCTTAAAAGCCTTACACCACACTCATATTAAATATCTTAATATTTAAATATGGATATTTAAATAAAATGATAAAAATATTAAATCACATTAATAAGATGGAAGTGTGTAGTGTGAAACTTTCTTACAACAATTCTCATATATAAAATAAAATAATGATACTGTCAATTATGTACCTAAGTGCTTGACAGATAGAAAACTTGGTTAAGCAGTCTTAAATTACTATTAATGGCCGAATCACACCTGTTATTGGCAAAGAACACAAAACATACTAAGAAGAACAATGTAGGTGTCGACTCAAGGGAGTTAGTTAAGCTTATGATCAGATATTAATTCCCTAATATCATTGGCTTGATAACTAAATAAATCATGAAATAGATTCCGGGTATTATATATGGGTTTTTTTTTTTTTTTTCTCTCCTTGAATTTCACCACCATGCGTGAAATTCCGGAAGGAAGTAAGATGCATCTATAAGCAAGGATTTGGATCCCATACAAAACTCACCATTCAGTGATAACTTTTCTTATGAATTAATATTTTAGAAATGTTACAAAAGCGATGATATTTGCATTCATAGAATGCGCAAGCGTCACACATTATTCATTTTAAAGAAATGAGTAAATATGAGATCCACATGAAAAAATTAATTTTTTAATAGTGAATTTCACTCTTTTTTAAAAGGAGTGTGCATGACTTTTACAATCTGATCATAACTGTATCTAGCATTACTTATGTTACAAACACAAAAGGATTACATATATAAAAATAAATCAAACTCACAAACTTATATGAGATCATGTGATCCGTCAGATCTATTTTACAAAATATTTTTATAATCTAACCTACCACATCAAGACTCGTCCGTTTGTAGTTTAATTATTTTGTGTAGCTAAAGTATTTATTTTTTAATTTTATCACGTAGTTCTTAGAGAGAGAATATAATAAAACATCATGTTCAACTTTTAAAATAGAAAAATAGACAAACGAATGAGAGTACTTGTATCATTTGAACTCACCCATGCTTCTAAAAAATGATAGAAACAAAAAACTTCCACGAGATCAATTGATCTGTACTTACATTATAACAAAAAAGACTTTTTGGGACGATTTTCTTTTGAAACGAAATGAAAATCATCCCAAAATGTGAAATTTAGGGATGAATTTCATATTTCATCCCAAAAAATGACGAAAGAACAAAGCCGTTTGAACGCTTTCGAACGAGATAATTAGGGATGAAATATTTTGTCCCTTATAATGAAACTGTTCGAATGTAATGTTTTATATTTCGGATCGTTAAATTTAACCGTTCGAACGTACATTTTGGCACGTTAAGTAATATTATTATAGCGGAAAATTGTTCTATCGTTCGAATGTACAATTTTCACTGTTCAAATAATTAATCAGCACTGTTCGAACGTACATTTTGGCGTGTTAAGTATAATTATTATAGCAGGAAATTGCTTTACATTCGAACGTACAATTTCACTGTTCGAATGATAAATCAGCACTATTTGAACGTGGAATTTAGTGCTTTAAGTAACATTATTATAGCAAAAAATTGATCTACCGTTCTAACGTACAATATTCAGCGTTCGAACATTATTTGCATGGTTCAAACGGTAATCATATGTTTTTTTAAGAGAATTATATTTATATTAACTAGTAATTATAAAAAAATTTATCAATTAAATAATAGGACTAATATCAATCAATAATTAGTTTAGAAAATATAAACTAATACTAATTCATAATTAAATACTGAATTTACAAAACACTAAATATTGTCCATTCTAAAAACAAAAAAAAAATAAATAAAAGATAGAATAGTACTAAGACCCCAACTCTTTGCACACTTTCTCGACTGCAGCTAAGCGTTCCTCTATTTGTGTCAATCGAATACTGATGGTGACCTAAGTCGCAAACATGGCATCAAGTTTTATACGTAACTCAGAGATGGTACCAGTAATCTCTGTACAAAACTCAGACACAGCAGAACGGACCTCCATACGCACTGCATCGATCAACGCTGATGTTTGTCTGCTGATAGCTGCATGCACGACCTCGACCATGTCTTCACGAGTAGCGCTATGTACTGATGCCTCGGTCTGTTTGGATATCCCAGCGGCCGATATTCCATGATCTCTCGGCTGTGCATCCTTTTGAAGATCAACCGGGTCTGGAACATGTCCACGAAGGCGCAGTCTCGAGTGTCTCGTGCTACGTGAGAGGGTGGTGCTGTTAATTGGTCCCATCGGCTCCCATTTACTCTCGGCAACATCAGGCACAACACCGGCAAATAGTAGAAATAGGGTGATCAGGATCCCGAATGGCAGTATATCCGTTGAAATGTACAGGGACTCTGATCGAATCTTATCGAATATATACCCCACTAGGTCGATAGGAATACCACGAGCGACCCAGATCATAAATTTCATCCGATCAATGCCAACCTCCGTCTTGTGCTGCCGAGAGTTAATATTATTGGCGATTATCAAATTCAGGATCTTGAAGAAAGAAAATAGATCTGCCTGCTTGATGCTTTTCTTCCTGTCATATGGGGGAGCATCTAGACCAACAACCAAATCCCTCACCTCATGATTAGCAAGGGTATAGACCTCATCCATATAAATTGGTGCCTCCTCCTCAGCTGTCTCCGCCTCAGCTGAAGGATCAGACTCTCTAGGCAACACTTTCGGATATGCATCTGGCAGCCTAGGAATATCAAGATGCTCAGTGAGTCCGCCTGTGAAAATACAATTGAAACTCATGGGACAGAGATCATTTATGCCCCTCCGTCATCTGGGCTAGCACCAACGAACTCTCTATAGAACTCAAAAACAATGTCAATATAGGGGACGGTCTCCTATGATTCCACGCGCTCATCTAAGATAGGTCCCCAACCACGATCGCTGAAGATTGATTGCAGGGAATGACCCTCCCAGACAAGACTCTGGAAGTCAGAAAGTTTCACTTGTCGCTCTAGTGAAACAGTCCTCTCCCTGCCTGGACTGATACTAGTTTCTGCTAGTTTCTGCTGAATTGCATCGCTTACGTCCCGCCCTAGAAGAAGACATTTTAATCAACCTGAAATTTACAATTAAAAAGTTTATCAATACAACATTAACGATAAAAATATAATAAATAATTAATCACTAAATTACATAAGAATAATAATTTAATAAAATGAGACATTGTGAACAACAGAATTTTATAAAAATAATATCACATTATTTAATATTAATAGAAAATAAATATTTAACAAAATGTGATAAATTTCTATATTAATTTGATTATAATATAATATCGATTCTCTTTAAGATTTAATATAACTACAATATGGAATAAAAACATCGATTCACTAATATTAATAAAATTAATTATATACCGTTTGAACGTATAAAACAACGTTCGAACGGTATACTACATGTTTAATTAGTACTGTTCGAACGCTGATTATGCCATAATCAGTGTTCGAACGGTATGCGAATTTAAGTCAGCGACTACGCTGACTCAACTCAGCCATTGAAATCCATGGAATCCTCATCGATTTTTCAACAAACAAATACAAAGAGACTTAAATAAACCTTCCTACAATGGATTTAAGCAAATCTACGATGAGCATTGATGGATAAATTGTTTTATTCTAATTTAAACAAATAATCCATCAAAAACCTAAATTTAAATGGTAAAATAGTTAGAAAAATAGCATATCGGTGCTTAGAGGAAGAGGCTTCTACTGGGTACTGTTCGCGGTGGCGACGGTTGCTTTAAATGGCGGAGATGGACGGTTCACTTGGAGAAAACGATGTTTTGTTAATAGTTCAAACGTCCATGAAAATGACCGTCCGCGAGAACTTATTTATGCAATAGCATTCGAACGGTTAAAATACGTTCGAACGGTTAAAATACGTTCGAACGGTTAAAATACGTTCGAACGGTTTACTTCAATACATTTAAATATTATACTAATATATTAATATATTATATTTTAGTTATAGTCTAATTAGATGACACTAAATATGCTAGTACTATAGATGACATTATATATGATACTATATATATGTTATATATAGTCTAATATATTAACATAATATATTTTAGTTATAGTCTAATTAGATGACACTATCGATTATATATTATAATATGATATTACTATGTTACTAAACTATAGTATCATCTAATATATCTATAGATATTAATGTTGTTCTTTTATTTGAAAGTATAATGTAAAAAAAAATATTAGTAAACATTTACCAAACCGTTCGAACTGTTAACAATAAACGTTCAAACGGTTAATGTTCGAGCGGGAATGCATCAATTACTGTTTGAACATACTATTTATACGTTCGAACGTGAAAATTTAGGAGGGAATTTTTTCCCGCTACATATTTTCACGTTCGAATATGAAATCTTCTGCAAATACACAACAGAACCTCACAATCTCGCTCTCCTCCCGCCCGCCACTCTTAGTCTCTTACGAAACGGAGACCCTTTGCGACACCAGGTATAATTCTTCCTCAATCTAGCCCCCAAACTCAAAAAAGTTTTCATCTCACTTAATTATTCTCGGATTACTACTTGTTGGGGAGCTCCTTTGCACGACATATAATCTAATCTCCTTACCTTTTCATCTCCAAAAATTTAGGTATGTCTTTTATATTCTCATTTTGGTTTGAATATAATATTTTACAATGTTGGAAATTTGTATGCTCTTGATATTGTTGTTTGTGTTGCTGTGAGTTCGTGATTAATGGGATTTTCCATTGTTGAAGATGACTGAAATTTGGAATGATCCGTTCGAACGGGTTAGTATTACCGTTCAAACGTGTATGTTATGTTCGAACATAGTTTAGCACCGATCGAAATGTTCGAACATAAACTATACATCAATGTATTTACAATTAGAATACAAATATATAAGGATAGTTGTAAATTATATGTACTACTAAATCTTTAAATTAAAATACAAATAGTTTGGATTTAATAACACTTAAATATTTAATTATAAATTAATAAAATTAAGTATTTAAATTAAAATACTATTAAATCTTTAAATTAACATACAAATAGTTAAGATTTAATAATACTTAAATACTTAATTCTAAATTAATAAAATGAAGTTTGTAAATTAAAATACTACTAAATCTTTAAATTAAAATACAAATAGTTAAGATTTAATAATACTTAAATAGTTAATTCTAAATTAATAAAATTAAGTATTTAAATTAAAATACTACTAAATCTTTAAATTAAAATACAAATAGTTAAGATTTAATAATACTTAAATACTTAATTCTAAAGTAATATAATGAAGTTTGTAAATTAAAATACTACTAAATCTTTAAATTAAAATACAAATAGTTATGATTTAATAACACTTAAATAGTTAATTCTAAATTAATAAAATTAAGTTTGTAAGTTAAAATACTACTAAATCTTTAAATTAAAATACAAATAGTTAAGATTTAATAATACTTAAATACTTAATTCTAAATTAATAAAATGAAGTTTGTAAACTAAAATACTACTAAATCTTTAAATTAAAATACAAATAGTTAATATTTAATAACACTTAAATAGTTAATTCTAAATTAATATTTAAATTAAAATACTATTAAATCTTTAAATAATACCTACTAATTATGTTTTTGTTGTATTGTTGTATAAATAATATGTTATTTATTGTTTGACATATGTTAGCATATCTTGCATTGTTTGTTCATCAAAATAAACTTAGACCCGTTCGAGAGTTATCAATTTGGATGAATGCTTGATTGATAACTCTTGAATTGGTCAGAGTGGACAGTTTGAGATTGTAAGATCATTCTCGCAAACAATCGAACTATATCTGTTGTCATCCAACATTTTGATTTTGGTAGATTCGTCTCTTGTTCTCTGGATATGTAGTTTCTGTGATGGTGCAACGATGTTTTAATCGTCAGTGCACACAACCAAACGAGCATATTTGGAGAACGATGAGGAGATGCTGCCGAAATTTTGTTGAATGTGACAGATAATAGATCATAGGTTGATGACTATGATCTTACAATCCCGAACGGGATAGGACCAACTACCCGGTGAAAGGTGGCATACTCCTTGATTGATACTTGATACATGCTTGTTTGCTAATGCATACGTGATTGTTTGTAATGAATATAGTCGGCATGGATAAGAGTTGGATGAGAGTTAGCGATCGATTGGGTCAGAATTACAATGTATATGCTGAAGGTGTTAATAAATTCTTGGAGTTCGCATTGGATACATGCGATAGTGATGGGCGTAATATATGCCCATGCAGAGAATGCAAGAATTTGCGTTCTCATAAGATAAACTTGGTGAAAGAGCATCTAATTGTCAAAGGTATTGATAAGGGTTATACTGATTGGGTCTTACACGGCGAATCATATCCAACTTCATTTGAGGCTCCACATGAAGAAAAAGAGATCGATGAAGATGTACAACCAGAGGTTATTAGAGATGAATACGATGAGGATATGAAGCAAATGTTAGGTGACATCGGTGCGGGAATGTTTATGGATGAAGGTGACACGAACACATCAAGCTCAAATGATGGGGGCCACAACACTTTTGCACGATTGTGGAATGATTCACAGCGTGAGCTATATCCAAGATCCATAAGACACAGTAAGTTGTCATTTACCGTAAGCTTGCTTCACATAAAATCAATATGTCGATTCACATAAAATTAATGACAGAGAGAGAGATGATAAATATTACTGGGGTGATGATACCCTTCCTACTGGTTAACAACCCGTTTACAATGAATTGATGACGTAGCATATTATTTATGTGAGAATTTGGAAAAGTTATAATAATTATATGAGATAAAATGAAATAATTTGATTTTATGTAATCAAACCAACCTACTTCAAAGAGACTGGCATATATAGGGTAAACTATATATAGTTACTGTAGAAAATTAGTTACTTTCATGTTCAAGAAATATAAGTCACACGGCAAATTAAATGTATGGAGATGCAGTAAGCATTTTTGAGAGCTGACTACATTTCAATCCATTTTACTTTCTTTGGCCGATTGAGAGAGAAACTGATTCTTCTAGTTATTAATTATATGCCATAATCTATCTTTTATGCACCAAATGGTTTTGTATCTAGATCTCCCCACTATAGTAGGCATACCCCAAGTAGTTTCCACAACTCCCACTAAGTCTAGCACCAACTACCTCAAGAATTTTCCTCTTTTCAGAAGCACAACAATTAGTGCTGAAAAAAAAATCGATTTTTTTACATGTTGAGGCACTGACCAAAATCTTGTTCATAATGCTCAAGAATATGATTGATTCTTCTCCATTCAAGCAGTGTGGCTCTACAGAATACCATGTAGTCATCTACAAACAAGAGGTGATTTATTATTGTCCCTCCCCTAGCAACAGTAACTCCTCTTGTTTCACCCTTAGACAACCAAATTGATTATGATGCTAAGCCTTTCAACACACAGCAAGAAGAGATATGGGAACAAAAAGTCTCCCTGTCTTAATCCCCTAGATGGGAAACTTTTGTCACCAAGGATTCCATTAACCAAAATTGAATATGTTACTGTGGAGATTCCATTACTAAAGCAATATGCTACGCACTAAATCCAAGCTTGCTCATTACTACCTCTAGACAAGATCATTCTGCTCGATCATAAAATTTTGACATGTCTAGTTGGAGGGCCAAACCATCGGTGTTATCTTTTTGGCTTAACTTGATAAAGTGTAGAGCTTCATAAGCCAACAAGATCTTGTCTGAGATAAGTCTCCCATGGATAAAAGTACTCTGGTGAGTTGAAATAATAGTTGGAAGAACTTGTTTTAGTATATTTGCATGAGTTTTTGCAATGATTTTAAAAAGAACATTACAAAGACTTATAGGTTTGTACTCTAACAATTTCTTTTGAAGGTGCAATCGATTTGAAGACTTTGTCATAAAGCATCTTAAAGACCCCTTTAGTGCCAACTTGCTCCTTCATAACTTTAGTATGCCAATCAGTGACTTGCTTGATCCAGTTTTTTTCCTCCTCTGAGTTGCACAAGCATGAAAGAGTTTATTATTACAATCCCATCGTTGAAAAAAATTCTTTTTTGTCATCTACTTGCACTTGAGGTCTTCTTGCTCTAGTAAGGTTCTCACTTCACCTTGTAGCTTTTTTATTTTCTCTACATTGTAAGAGCCTTCTACTTCTTGCAAGATTCTAAGTCTGTTACTTTTGCATCTAATATCCTCCTCATTTCTCTGGTATCGTTTTGCTCCATCCATTAAGAGCCCCATTGCAAGCTTTGAGTGAAGCTTACACCCTCGCCAAAGTGTTTGAAGTGGAGACCTCTCCTAACCTTTCTTGCATTACTACATTCTCACATTCTTCATCTTTTGTCCATCTAGCTTCAAATCTGAATAACGTTTTCCTCTTTCTATATCTGGGTTGTACTATATGCATGGTTAACAAAATTGGCTTGTGCTCTAAGCGCAGCTATTAAACCTTCAACCCATTCTTCCTTAAAAAAGTCCTTCCATGAATTATTTGCTACAATCATGTCCAACCTCTCTTTGGTGAAAGTATTATCTGAGTGCTTGTTGCTTCAAGTGAATCGATTCCCTTTGCATCCCAAGTCAAATAAGCAGTTATCTTCCAAGGCACCTCTGAAATTAACCATTTGATTTTTCCCTCTCTGTTGGCCCTCGTGTTTCTCATATTGATAGATGATTTCATTGACATCACCAATCACACACCAAGCAATTTGGTCTGTGGTTTCAATCATGCCATACGGTCCCATAATGCTTGCCTTTTCCCGGGCTTAGGATCACCAAAAACTCTCGTGAGAAGCCACTTGATCATTGTGTTTTCTTCTATGATCCATGCATTAGTATGCCACTAAGAGAAATTTTGAACTTCCAAAACCACTTCACGCTTCCAAAACAAAGCCAGACCACCTCTTCTCCCCCACTAGTTCGACCAAAAAAAAACCATCAAACCCCATTCTTATTTTTAAACCTTCAACCATCCAGTAGCTCTTCAAATGAGTTAAAACAGTTACTGATCACTAAAGTTTGATCTTGAGTATTGAGGCTCGTTGAAATTGCTTTGCAAAATTGAAAATGCAAAGACCATTAGACTAAGAAAACATCTCTTTATGGTCTTTCCACAAGTTTCACCCCTAACTTAATTTGCGATAGTGTTGATCATACAATCAATCTTATTTTTAGTAATAAGAGCCATGGAGATAGAACGACTTTATGCATGTATGGTAATTTTCACCAAGAAGTGGCTAAGAATATGGCTAGTCACCTGTAGATCTGTTCGACTTGTAGGAGTAAAGGGCGCAAATTCTCTCGTTGACCCTAGCAGGTGGACTTATAGGCCAAGTTCCAACCCATATATACTTACCTGCCTGCCCAAAATCTTTATGTTAAAATGATTTATTTTTATTTTTTTAGAAAAAATATTGTTCAAACATCAAAAAAATAAAACTCTAAGGCCCTATTTGGTTACGCAGTTAAGATGAGTTGTTTTGAATAGTAGTGAGATTTTTTAGATGAGATGAGATAAGATAATTTGTAAAAAAACGTATGTTTGGGTAGTGAAATGAGATGAGATAGTTTTAACTTTTTGGGATTTGATGAATAGGTGGGTCCCATTTGACTTTTTGATGAGATGAGATGTGTGCTTTTTACTGTTTGAACACTGTTCATGTCAGAAATTGTTGGGAGGAGTTTGAAAATTTATAGATGAAATGACTTTTTACTGTTTGTTACTGTTCATGTAAGAAAATGTTGGAGATGAGTTTGAAAATTGATAGATGAAATGAAGATGACTTTTTGGGATTTGGATGCCCAAAACCAAAAAACCCATAAACCCATATGAGAGTTTTGTCTCATCTGGGTAACCAAATAGAGCCTAAATCTAAAGCCTGTATACATGACCCTAGCTATCACTCCACCTCTTCTTCTTCATCTTGATTTCAGTGGATTTACGGCAACATTGGTAAGTTTTGAGTTTATACATTTTGGTTGACATCATGCCTCTACTTCCAAGCTCCAACAGCGCCGCCGCCATCCTTAATAAGATAGATCAAGTATATAATCATTTGATTAGTGTTTGATCTTAATTTGTTTGGAGCTCTCTTTGGATTGGTTTGAACTACAATTGCTTTTGTTTGTTCTGCCATTTGGTTTGATTGTTTCAATTGTTGTCCTTTTGTTCTTTGATTTTAGCCCTATTATTTAGGATTTTTAAAGATTAGCCCACAGAGCTATCGAATGTTTACCTAAATTTGCCTAGCTATAGTGTGAGGGCTAGCAAGATTTTGACCCTATAGTCTCTCTATAAGAAGTGGCAGGGATGAGTCATCCCAAACTCAACCTATAAGGGTCAGGTATCACCCCTAGCTAAGAGATAAGCAAAATTCCAAAGATTATCACCATTGTGAATAATATATGGTCTTAAATAATGTTAATTTGAATTACCTTAAGCAGAACGAAATTCTCACAAGTCCAAATCTTTTTCTGTCTTACAACCCACACCAAATTATTGTGAATGCACATCTACGTCACTTAGGATGCTACGAGAGTTCAAGATCAAGAGTTCAAGATGTTTACTTGTTTACTTTCAAGTGCCAAAGTAATCAATTTGTCTCATCTTGCTTGCTATTCAAGTGCCAAGGTGGTCATCCTTGTAAGTGAACTGATCTTTGTCTTATTACATCTTTATAATGTTTGTTTTTAACTTAGTATCAATTACTAATATGAGATAAAAACAGTAATCTCATTGATACAATAGATACTAACAGTGCCAAATATACAATTAAGTCTAAGGTATCCTTAGTACAACATATATCAAATCGAATGAAATCCCAAACTCCTAACATGAGGTTGGAAGACATTTCTACTAATAACCTTAGTAAAAGGATCAAGTACCATCTTGCTTGTAGAGATATGTTGTAGGATCACCTCACCTCGCTCAACATATCTAATATAGTGAAAATGAGTATCTATGTGTTTAGTTCTGCCATGGTATTTGGGATCCTTGACATATGTCAAAGATTCCATAATATCATTGTATATCTTAACGGCTTCATCTGCAAGAGTCGTAACCTTTAGGTGCTAAAAAAATCTCTTCAACCAAATGGCCTCTTGTACAGCTGCTAAATAAGCAACATACTCTAACTTCAATGTGGACAAAGTAATGCATGATTATTTCTTTTTACACCAAGAAACAACTCCCTCACTAAGCATAAACGCATAACAATTCGTAGATTCACTCTCATCTCTATCACTAGCCCAACTAGCATCGTTATAATCCTTCAATCTCATGTCTCCACATTAATAGCAAAGAATGAAGTCTATTGTACCATCAATTTATCTAATGGTGAAAAAAATCGATTACCCGGTAAATCGAACCGAACCCAACCAGTAGGTTTGGTTTGGTACTGGGTTTGGTTCAATCCAAGTTACATTGGCGTTATCATGGAGTGGGTGAAGAAGAAACCCAGTAGGGTCTTCTCGGATATTCTCCTTTTGGAAGAGAACATTAAGGCCTTCCTAGCTCCTCTCGATCACATCCTTCCTAGTGTTGGTGGGATTTCCGACCATCCTAAGGCTGCGCTTGTTGCCCTCGTTCAAGAGCTCCCCTGGGATCTATTGCTGGAGGCTCGGGGAAAAAACCCAGTGGGAGGGGACCAAGGTCGACAATAGGTCTATTTTCCCATTCTTGCTTTCAATGGTGCCGGGGCCAATGACTTCTAAGTCCTAACTTGCCACTGTCTTGGAGACTCTTGTTGGGCCCTCTGGCAGCCCGGACACCTCTGAGGTGCTAATAAGGTCGTCCCATTTCTTTACTAGTTTGGGAGTGCGTGTGGAGTCATTGGTGATTGATGTCCTAGGTGAGGTTCCTACTGTGGTGCCCACGAGGCCCGATGTCCGTAAGTTGGCACTAGATTCTGATAAACCTGTTGCACAACTACGAGGGTTTTTCTCAATCCAAGTGCCTCAGCGATTGCCAACAGGGCTAGACATTGAGGTAGCGCCTGTCTCCATTTCTACTACTCGCTTAGCCATCAGTAGTCATTCTATGGAGGATAGGGCAGAGGTAAGCTCGAGGGACTTCGATTCTGGGGTTGTGGCTATGCCTTTCGCGCAGTTGTCACCTACTGCTGTGGAGCTAGACAATGCCGCCCCTGAGGTAGATGGAGAGGAGTCCAAGCTGCTCGAGGATCTGAACCTCGTCATTAAGAAAGTGGTCATTGCTACCATTGACGAGCGCTCTCAGGAAATGGAGCACCAAGTAGAAGGCAAATTCCTTTTGAATGTTGTAGTCGGCGAGGGTTCATCAGGCTTCCAGGAAGATCCAACTGTCTCAACAGTGGTGGTTGCTGGAGGGGTGGTACAAACCGTGTAGAATGGATTGAAGGTTAGCCTCTACTCTCGGCAACTGGGGAGACTGTTGTTGGGGCCCATTAGTATAAAGTGAACACGCACGTGCACAAATTGGAGAGTCTAATGGAGGTCATCCCTCCTTCGGCCCGGCTAGAAATAGGGGGATGTCACCCAGAAGCCATCAACCAGGTTGTCAAGTGCCTACCCGGCTTCTTTCATGAGGTTTCTCCTATTGCCTTGCTCTTTTTCTTTTACTTTGTTTTCCTCCCTTATCTACTTTTGCCTTCCCGTTATTAACTGCTTTGTGCTGAACTCTATTGTTGTCAGGGTACCTTTTAGCTAGCGGCCTTCATCATGGATGGCCAAGTGGCCGTTGCGCAAGAAAACCAAGCCCTTCACTTGCTAAGCCAAACCACCATGCGGTATGCCTGAGGCGAGAGGGAAGACAGGGAGCAGTTGGATAAAGATATGAAGAAACCTTAGCTTGCCCAAGAAGAGAGTGACAAATGGAACAAGCAGCTCAGTTGCCGTCAGAATGAGCTGAAGAAGGAGCGTGACTCTTTGAAAGAAGAGGCCACCCATGCGACTGGTGGCATGGTCGCAGCGAGCACGCTGATATCAGTCTTGGAGGGGCTCGTTGCTAATCTCTTGAGTGACTTGTCTAGAGTGCAGGGAGTTGCTTTTCCACCTGGACAGCCAACTGAAGCAGGCCGTGGGAATCTGCAACACCACTTGGGGACATGGATACATTGAGGGCATGATATCGTTGGGGGACCACATTCTAGAGAGTTTGCAACCGTATCCACAGATCTTTGAAAAGTACTTGCAGGACCTTAACCTCTCCTCGGTTGCTGTTGATTGTGAAGCCTTTGAGGATGCTTGTAAGCTGACCAAGGCTAAGATGCCTGATGCCTTCGTGGGTCCCATGGTCCTAGCCTTGCCCGTGTCAACTATTGTTGGTCATGGTGATCTTGAGCCTGATATTCTTGAGATCGGTGCTACTGAAGTCCACGCCCTTGGTTCCAATGCCGCCAGACCCTAGATTATGATCCTTATTGGTATATATTTCATATGTTTTTATAAATACACAGATATTTGCACCACCTTTATGCACTTTAGTTGTATTTGATTATTAATGAATTTGTTCCTGGTTTTGTGATCTTCCTTGGGTTGTTTGCAGTTGGTTGCTCTTTTTGTATTTCCCTCTTTCACTTTTTCCTCCCTTTCCTCTTCTCTTCGTTTTTCGGCTGGTGGGGTAAGTCGGTGCTCAGCGCCTTGCGTTCACCCTATCGGTGTTGAGGTCAATCTCTGCGATCCCGCCAGCCAAAGGCTCCTAGTTTGCATGGTTTTTGCTCCAGCTCGATCAGTTGGTGGTTTTCAACACTGATCGGAGTTTCTTTATGAGTTAACATTGCCTTTGGGCAGTCATTAAAAGAAAAATTAATGACAGAGAGAGAGATGAAAATATTACTGGGGTGATGATACCCTTCCAACGGGTTAACAACCCGTTTACAATGAATTGATGACGTAGCATATTATTTATGTGAGAATTTGGAAAAGTTATAATAATTATATGAGATAAGATGAAATAATTTGATTTTATGTAACCAAACCAACCTACTTCAAAGAGACTAGCATATATAGGGTAAACTATATATAGTTACTGTAGACAATTAGTTACTTTCATGTTCAAGAAATATAAGTCACGCGGCAAATTAAATGTATGGAGATGCAATAAGCATTTTTTAGAGCTGTCTACGTTTCAATCCATTTAGCTTAAAACATAATAATTAGGTACGATGCCTAACATATAACAGTATCAATTTTTTTACGACAAAATTATGTACCTAAGTACTTGACAGATAGAAAACTTGGTTAAGCAGTCTTAAATTAATATTAATGGCCGAATCACACGTCTTATATATTGGCTAAGAACACAAAACATACTAAGAAGAATAATGTAGGTGTCGACTCAAGGGAGTTAGTTAAGCTAATGATCAGATATTAATTCCCTAATATCATTGGCTTGATAACTAAATAAATGATGAAATAGATTCCGGGTATTATGTTTTTTTTTTCTCTTTGAATTTCACCACCATGCTTGAAATTCCGGAAGGAAGTAAGATGAATATACAAGCAAGGATTTGGATCCCATACAAAACTCACTATTTAGTGATAACTTTCCTTATGAATTAATATTTTAGAAATGTTACAAGAAAAATAATATTTGCAATCATATATAAAAGGAGTACGCAACGCTTGTACAATCCGACCATAACTGTATCTAGCATTACTTATATTACAAATACAAAAAGATTATATATATAAAAATAAACTCACAAACTTATATAAGTTCATGTGATCCTTTAGATCGATTTAGAAAGTAATTTTATAATCTACATCAAGACACGTTTGTTTGTAGATTTAATTTTGTGTAGCTAAAATATTTTCTTTAATTTTATCATGTAATTCTTAGAGAGAGAATATAATAATTGAAATGGAAACGTCGTGTTCCACTTTTAAATTAATAGAAAAAAAAAAAAAAAAAAAAAAACATAAACGAATGACACTTGTATTATTTGAACTCACCCAAGCTTTTAAAAAATGATAGAAACAAAAAATCTTCCATGGGATCATGTAATCTGTACATCACGACATTTTGTACGTGCATGCCTTCCTCTTCAGGCTATATGGATCCCGATATGAATATGCATGGTAGAATGTTGTCCCTAAGTAGTTTTGCTGGGTACGTAGTCCTGACTGATATCGGTGATAGGAAATGCAACGAGTCTTGACTGATATTAATGGAAATATTGCTAAAGCCGTGTGGCGTCGAGCATCTGTAGAATTGGGTGTCCGTTGCATGGAGAGCTCGACTTGGTGTGGCCGAGTCTCGCATGGTTTAGGTGTGCGAAACAATGTTCTCATAGAGGCATTCTGGTGAGTTTAATTCCAGGCTTAATCTCTTGGAAATTATGGGTGTGAAAGTGTAAGGCTAGAATTGAATCAGTGGAGGAATCAATTGAAGCTATTTGGAGGGATGTGAAGTTTTGGTTAGGCCAAATTTCTATCTGCCGTAAGATCTCATCAAGTGATATAAATATTCTTCTAGCCATGGATTTGCCTATAAAACAAGTCAATGGCCGGAGGCTGTCTGCAGTATCATGGGCTAAGCCTATGGAGGGTAGGGTAAAATTAAATATAGATGGAAGTTGTAGGGGAAATCTAGGAAGTTGTGGAGGGGGTGGTGTGATTAGAGAACATGACGACAAAATTATGGCTGCTTTTTCAGAATTTCTAAATTTTAGAACCAATATATATAAAGTCGAGTTAAGGGCTTTATGTTGTGGTGTTGCTGTGTGCAAAGAATTTGGGTTTTATAATGTGGAAATTGAGTACTGTGACTCGGCATTAGTTATTCATTGGTTATCTTCGAAAACTTACAATGTTTGGTACTTATGGGATTTATGGGAGACTTTATTAGAGAATTTGGAAGGAATAAACTTCAAAGTTTTGCATATTTTCCATGAGGGAAATACTGTAGCTGATTTGCTTGCTAGAAATGGAGAAGCTGGGGTTAATAGGATATATGGTCAGATGGATAGGCTTCCTCAGGTTGTGTTGTGAGAGGGATGGTCAGGCTAGATAGATGGTATTCCGTCTTTAAGTGTCATTAAGGGGTATGGTTGGGTTGGTTTTTTATTCAAGAAGTACAGTTGTTGGTTTTTTACGCTGGGAATTAGTTTTGGGATTTTTTTGTTAATATGTTTGGTCTTAATAATTCAGTCTGGTCTCTTGGGTTTGGGATTTTTATTTTTTTTTATTCTTGTATATTCCAAGTGTAAAGTTGTTTCTACGGTTTTCTTTCACTATATGTAAATATTTTTTGAAATACATTTAGAGTAAGAGATACTATTAAACATGTGTTTCTGACTCTTCATATATATATATATATATATATATATATATATAAAAATGATTCTATTCGGAAGATTCGTGCAACGACCATTCCATCATAGCGCAGGTTAATTCTATCATGACAGATATTAATAGTGATGTACATAGGAAGACTTGCGTGCCTTGTGGTGCACGAACTCACGACCAGTATCGCATGGACTGAGCTGTGAGCACCACAAAAAATAAAACAGAAAATATAAATATCACTCTATTATACGCAACATCCCCACCACATTCATGGCATTGAGTGAAAAAATAAATAAATAAATTTGCCTGGAATGTTGCGGTGTGCGGCTACTCTTCAACAGTTCTCAAAAAAAAAAAAAAAAAGATATGACTTGATAGACTTGGATCGTTATCGGACGTGATTTGTGGTACTCTAATTTAGATAATTTCCCGGAAAAGAAAAAATTAGCTCCATCAACCGAGAATGACGGCCTGGACTTCTTAAATTTAATTCATGATCTCAAGGATTTCTCTGAAAGAATAATGACAAGTCTACAATTTTTTTATTAGTTCGTAGTTATATATCTGAATAAAGATTAATTGATTAAAAGAGAGCCAAAATTTGTGGACTCAAATGTATTTAGCCAGCTTAAATAGACAAATTATTATGTATTTCTCTCACTAAAATAGATTTGATCTATTGTGATGGATGAAACCGTCACAAAACAAATCATTACAAAAAAATTTTGAGACAATTTAAGACCGTCACTAAAAAAATATTACATAAAGTATTTTGTGACGGTTTACTGTATAACCGTTACTAAAATTTTTTTTTGTGATGGTTGAAATCTTACGTGAAATATAACGTTCGAATGTGAAGAATTTTGTGACAGTCGAATTCCATCACAGAAAATAGCGTTCGCATGTACTAAATAACGTTTAAACATTTACCTGACTGATTAGCATTTGAACAATAAATATCTAACGTTCGGCATTTTTCATTCGAACGCTTATACTGTGGCGTTTGAATGTCGCATTCGCACGTTAATGTAAAATTGTTCGAACGTCAAAGACTTAACATTCAGATAGTTAATCAGTTCGTTTGAACGTATCTTTCTTAGTCATGCAAACATTAACAGAATAAGTTCAAACGTTTGTAGAGTGTATACATTCGAACATAGTGCCTTACGTTCGAATGTATTTATCGAACGTTGGTGTAAATATGTTCAAACGATTGTGGACACTAAGCTACGTTTGGGTAATGAGATGATCTTAGTAAATCTGTGAATAGTAGTGAAAGAGTGGTGAAAAATTAATGATAAGATATTAAATAGCAGTAAAAATAGTGAAAAGTATATGAAAAGTAATTATAAAATATTAAATAATATTACCCAAACACAACCTAGTTCAACATTTCATCCCAGCAGTTTTTTTTTTTAAATAAAAGTAAACTTTCATTGCCACAAATTAACCAATACATAGTTAGACGAATGTCTCCTCTCCATGAGAGATCCCGTCCCAAATTTATTCAAAAAGCTCTCACTTATGGCGGAAGAATACCGTAGTAAACATCTCAAGGCCACCAAAGAATTCTAACAAAATACTCAGGTGCCAAAATCACAAGTAAAAACAATAATCCATCACACTCACGTTCTAATATAGGGCATGCCAAGTTTATCTAATCGAATTAATCCCCGTATACACCCTTGAATGGAAGACCATCAAAAAAATCTGATGTCAAGCCTTGAGCTCGCTGCTTTGCCAAAACATCTGCCACCATATTAGCTTTTCTATATATTTGACGAAATCGAGCATTGAACTCACATACCATGCTTGTCACTTCCTCCCAAAAATCCTAAAGGAACCAATACTTGCATATCCAGGAAGCTAACCAACCAACAATAACCTCAGAATCTGACTCAACCAACACATCCCGTAAATTTAATTGCCGACATAACAAAAGTCCATCATACAAGGCTCTACATTCAGCAATGGTATTAGTGGCATAACCATATGCATGTGCGAACCCCCCAAGTACATCACCATTATTATCCCGAAAAATACCCCCTCCCCCAGCCTCCCCCAAGTTACCGCAAGATCCTCCATCCACATAGTTAATTATCTTGTAAAACAAGTTCAAAAATTTCTAATGGACCATCATTAATCCAAACAATTCCCTCATTGTGAGTAGTGACAAGTTTTGCAAGCTGATGAGCCACTTTATTACATTATCTATATGTATGTTGTATCCTCCAATTTGTTCTGCCTTTGAAAAAGTTTTTTAGCACTTCCACCAATTGCCCATACCACGTCCAATTCGGCTATAGCCTGTATAACAACTTGTGCATCCCCTTCAAAAAGCACTCTTGAAAAATTCAGCACTGTACAAAGTTGATGGATTACATTCATCTTATTCATACATAAAAAGACTATATTATCCATCTTTTATCTTGATAATCCTTGCACCCATCTTCTTGTTCTTGGAATCATAGGATGCAACCTAATTGATTTTTACCATATTGCATTATGGCTTCTTCCATTTTGCCCCCTTATGGTAACTACTCATTCAGACTTGTGATTCATCACCATATCCCTCTTAGCTTGCTGAAAATCTTCAAAATTCTCCATTGCTATTTCCATAACCACTCTCGAGTTGATAAGTGCTCAAATATAAATTTGTTCCTTCTTAGTCAAATGCTTCTCATGATGGATGCAGCCAATTCCAGCTCCTACTACAAGTTCTTAACCATCATCTCCCGTGTTGTCAAGAGATATAACCATCACTACTAGGCCAATTCTGAACAGGGCTAGAAGATTCTACCCAAACATCAATAGAGGTAGCACAACTCCACAATGAGATTTTGGCGCCCCCGACCCCCTTTAAATAAAAACACGGGGATCTAACGCTCGATGGTGACAACACGGTCACACATCCTAACGAAGTGCCAGTGTGTGTACATGCAATGGTGTACAAATAAAAAAAAACAACGCAGCGGATTAGTTCAAGTCTTAAGTACCAGAATTTAAATACAACTAAACATCAGTAGAGGTTTAAAAGTAGTTATACAGTCTTCCAAAATAAAGTTAACACATGTCCCGAAAAACAAATAAGTAAAATAGAATAATAAAAC